>JABAJV010008853.1:0-14875 GCA_018854895.1 Tricholoma furcatifolium | reverse complement strand
ATGCAACGACCAAGGGCAGCTTCAGCATCACGAAAAGAACGTTTTATATTGCGTGAGTACAATTCAGATTATGCATGAAAGAGGAGGTATCGTAATAGTTAACAACCCAGGACAACGATATAGTCTAGACTACAAAATGGTATGATAGCATAGCAGTGCGACTCAGACGCACATACGTACTCCACAACTTGTTGCTGACGCTTGCGAATGAGATGAGATCCCTTCCATTAATTCGAGAAGAAGAAGCGGTATGTCCGGATGTAGAAGGGTGCGGCCCTGCGTTGTGCACGGTACTGCGAAAATGAATTGAGCCTTGTCCAGGGGCTATGAAACATCAAGACGCACCTCGCGCATCTCCTCAACGGTAAGCCAGCTCTTACGACCAGTCTGAATAACGTACGAAAACAAGTCAATCAACCGAATGTGAACAGAAAGGTTACACGTACATCGAGGTCAATCTCGCTCGCCTTTTTGGGGAGGCCCTTCTTCCATAAGTAACCACCAATCCAGGTTATAACCGTGATAGGAACAGCGAGGTACGCCACTATAGATTGCAGAACGCAGACCGTCAATCATTGTAACAAAAAAAGGTAGACCGCGAAAAGGACGCACTGAAGAAATTCTCTGCTACCTCACCCCCATTCGAGCTCATACCGCCAATAGGCCAGATCGCGATGTAGAATTGCGCGACCAAAACGAGCGAGAGGATGAGTACGCCGAGGTAGGAGCCATAGACGCCACCGAGGGCTTGGAAGGGGAGCTCTTCGATGGAGTGGCCTTGGGTGACCCATGCCTTCCTGAATCGGATGCTAAAGGAAAGCGTAAGGAAATTCAGGGGTTAAGGGCACGGCGGACAAGGACGTACTGGCAAAGGCAGATAGACATCCAGGAGAAGATACACGAGAGACCCGAGAGAGCAGATAGCCAGTTGACTGGTGGATGGTGTGGTGCATCAGTTACCTGAAAGTATTCTCCATATTACGAGGATAAGGCTCACAGATGGTGTCTCCACTGGTGACGATGTTGATATAGCCAAGAGCCCCAAAGGCCAGAGTGAATACGACAGACCACAGGGGGCGGGAAGACTTGTCGACTGCGAGTAAACGTTGAATGAATGAAGGGCATGTGTAGACTAAGCACCAAAACGCACCATAAGAGAAAATTTTCGGCGCGTATCCCGTCTCCGCGAGCCCCGTCAAGGCGCGAGACCCACCATACACGGATGCCATGCCGATGGAGATGACGGAGACGCATATAGTCGCGTTAACGAAGTCTGGAAAGTAGCAAATCAGAATGGATGGGAAAACACGTTGCAAGGACGGATAAACTCACGATCGAGGCCTGGGATGCGTGCGTTGGCGAGTGCGATGACGAAGGGGGATGCAGCTGCAGACCCAATCAATCAGCCGACCGAATGATGACCAGAACGCGGAGTCGACATACCACTGCCTGAACCACCCAGCAAACGGGGCTCGTTGAACGGAACCAAAAGTCCAATAATCGTCAATGAAACGATATAAATGAGAGTCTGAACAAATCGTATCCGAGTCATCGTCAGATATATACTGATAGAACTGTTTGCAGAAACTGGGATACGTACGACACGCCAGAAAGTGCCCTTGACAGCGGCAGGCATCGATGAACGGGGGTCTGGAGTCTCCGCCGCCGCGAAACCGACCAACTCTGTACCGGCTATCGAAAAAGGGATGAGTGCATGAGTGCAAATCTTAAAAATCCAGTGGCGGGATGCTCTTACAGAATGCGAATGCGGCTAGATTAAGATAAATTATAGAAAAATCAGAGCTTGATCCCAAAGGAGGTAGGAAGAGCACGTGAGCACGCACCAGTTACGAACACTGCACACACACCCTTGAACCCGTTCGCGAACGCGCCTGGGTCACGCCACATCGCGCCGCCGATGTAGTGGCCGTATTCACCGTCCTTGGGGCCACCGCCGCAGATGCATACCCTGATGATAAGGAATGTTTGTTGGTTGAAATGGTATGGCGAGAATTCGGAAGGAGAAATGGACTCACACTCCGACGAAAGCAAACATGATAATGACGAGTAGCTTCAGACACGCGGACCAGAACTCTTCCTCTGCATAGCCAAGGGTTCCGAAGACGCATATGAATACTACACAAAAAAGAAGATCAAAACAAGATCAGAATACGAAGAACGTCACACCAAAAAAGCAGACGTATGAACGCACTGATAAGCAGCCAAAAGATCGTAATCCACGCCGCGATGGGCACCTTCTCCGTCCAATACTGCACCGTCACCCCCGCGACCGAGATCTCGAGCGGGAGCGTGATAGCCCACTGCAGCCAATAATTCCAGCCCATCGCGAACGCGAACGAGGGGTCGAGGAAGCGGCTGGCGAGCGTGTAGAAGCCGCCCGAGACGGGGTACATAATGCATAGTTCGCCGAGGGCCTGTGTATGCGCGGTGTGGTGAGTGTGAGTGGGATGTGGGAAGGGGAGGGAGGGCTCACCTGAGTGACGTTGATCAACATGATGCCCATTATGATCCACGCGATGAGGAGGCCGGCGGGGCCACCGGCGTTCAACGCTGCGCCTGAACCGACGAAAAGGCCTGTACCGATGCTGCCGCCTATAGGAAAAGTTACTCCAAGAACCGAAAGAAAGTAGGGCCCGACGAACCGACAGCGATCATCGTCAAATGCCTTGGCTTCATCTGCTGCTGCAACATCGGGTTCTCAGCTCTCAATTTCTCCTCATCGACGCCCGACCCAGAGATTGCGAGACCACTGCATTCACAGGTCCAACCATCAGTTCGAATTTCATTTCAATTCACGAGATAATAAGGAAATACGCACCCAGTCGTCCCCGGCGCGCGCTTAAAACTCTCGAAAGTCAGCCCAAGGCGCGTCCACACCGACTCCTTCGACGGGTCATAGAACTCGGCATAGCTCGGGGGGTCAGAATGCGTGCTCAAACCATCATCAACAGCATATTTGCTCTCAGCCTCTTTTTTGAGCGTCATGGTGTACGATGAAGACAAGACCTGTTGCGGGTCTGTTATCGGGACTCGACTCGTGCGGGGGAGGTGGACTTGACTGGCAAGGAAAGGAAAGGATCGAAAGGATCGAAAGGAAAGGAAACCTTATTAGAGCGCAAAAACCCGATATGATAATCTTTTTATGTATTTTATTTGCGGCTCTGGGGTCGGTTGCTCGTTCACCCCCAGGGCAGGGCGGGCCCAGATAGGGCGAGATAATAGGATAGGATGGGGACGGGTACACAGAATAAGCCCCGTTCCCGTCGTCCCAGCGGTTCAGAGCGGGTTCAACGGAATACGGAGACCATAAATTTTTTTCCCTCCGTGCTATTGCGTATGATCGAAAGCAACCAGGAGCAACCATTGCCACAAGCACTCAGAGACGGGCGGTTCAAGGGCCTAAGAGCCGAGAATTAAAGTTAGTTGGTACGTAAATCATAAGGAAGTCAATGAGGATGTACGTCAGTTATAGGTTGAGGCCTGCAACCGCAACCATAGATATTCCTTCACTCCACTCCGCAATATACGATCGGTCCTTTCATCGTTCAGTCACTCATATCTGCGTAGCAAAGTATCTGTTTTAGTGAGGCCTATGTCGTCCTTAAGAATACCAGGCCTGACATGGGTCGGAAACTTGAAAGGTTGGAACACAATTTGCATGGAACGATCGGGTCGGAATCAAACGTTGAAATGAAACTCCGAGCATTCGATCACCAGCGCAAAAGTGCAAACAGCAAAGGACAAAGGACCTGACACCCCAACAGACCTTCAGCAATCCAAAATAAAATAAAATAGCAGAGGTATACAGGCCCTACACAGCCCATTAACTATATCATATATATGTATCTAATCTAAAAAAATCCAACAAAATCTAAACCGTCTACAGTGTCACGGCACGCTGCACTACACCAACAATCCCTGTCTATGATAAAGTAACACCGCGAGCCCAACGCCCACCGTCGACACCGAAATCATAATCACAGGCATCATCAGCCGCAAGAACGCCCTATACGGGTTCTCCACGGGGCCCCACCAGCGCAGCTCGCTCCATAGTAGGGGGCCAAACACAACGCATGCGGTCCAGAACTGTGTACCGTGCGTATCAAGGTTAGTTGAGATCAGGCGAGAAAGGAGAACACAAGGGTACGTACGACGTTGAATGCCTTGATCGTCAACGCGGGGTATCGGTAGAAAGGCTCTGTAGCAAATTCTTGTTCTTCGTCGTCTGTGGTGTTGTTGTGGTTTTTGGATTTGGAGGGCACGGGGTGCGGATGGGTGAACATGACCCAGATAGAGTAGAATGCGACGGAAAAGAAGTGATAGGCCAGTATCATTGGGGAGGGTGTTATCCTATTTCGAGGATAAATGAATGAATTAATGAGAGACGGGGGAGCGAAGGAGTGTACGTACCCTGAGAGGAGCCCAACTGGGCCATTAATACATTCCCCACCAAGCTCAAAGTACTTGAAGCACCCAGTCCTAAGGACCGCCAAGCGGTCATCTACACAAAAGACCAATTCAATACACGCACCAGCAAAAAGCAAGAAACACCACTTACCATCCGCACCAAACAAATCATACAGCGCCACACTCAGGATATTAATCGTCGACGCGAGGGGTTTGCGACTCCAGTGCCACTCCGCGACCTTTCGCCCGACCTCTTGCCAGTCTTTCACGTCGCGCACGGGTGCGAGCAGCGAGCGGAGCATGACGACGTCGTTCAGCGCTACGGTCATACCTCCGCCCGTGAGCGGGTGGCGCATGTTCCACGCGTCACCGATGAGGACGACGCCCTGCTTGGAGCCCTGCTGCACCGGGGGCAGGAACGAGTTGGGCATGCGCCTGATGCGGTCTTTGTCGAGTGCTTTTTGGATGGGGGTGTGTAGTGCCGAGGGGAGTTGCGGGAGGATGTTTGTGAGGATATGTGACTGAGTTGGGGTATTAGTATTCGTTAATGCTATAATATAATGTAAACGCACCTTTAGGTCAGAAGGTAATGGATTCTTGACGTCCACCAGCATGCGCGTGTCCCTTTCTGATATCTGGTATAGCAAGACAGGCCCAAAGCCCTGACAAAGCGCAACAGTCCCATGGTTCGGCATCGGCAACACCGCGTCCTCGAGCACCGCGCCCACGAAATGGCTCTTCGTCGTCGACTTCGCCGCGTCGGGGCCCATAACCGCCGTCCTAAAATTCGAGAAGCACCCGTCGGCCACAACGACCATCCTTGCTCTCCACACCTCCTTCTCGCCCCCGTTCCTCGTCGCGCGCACACCCACGACCGCCCCGCTCTGCTCGTCCTCCACCAAGTCCGTCACCGTCGCCTCGACGACGTCCACGCCCCGCGCCTTCTTTGCAGCAGCCCGCAGCGTCATGACGAACCTGCCGTGGTGGAAGCTCCGCCCCTCGTGTGTCCCGGGGTAGGGTATCCGTACCGACTTGCGCCCGTCGATGATACAGTACCCGCGCACGGGTATCGCATCAATGCCCTCCAAGCACGCCTCGAGTCCAAGTTTCCTGAGTGCACTCACCCCGCCTGGCTGGAGAAGCTCGCCGACGATGCGGTCTGGTTCCGCGAGTGAACGCTCGAGGAGGGCGATGCGGAGGGGCGTTTGGCGCGGGAGGGTGGAGAGGGCGTGTGCGAGGGCACAGCCGGCGATGCCTGCGCCGACGATGAGCACGTCGTAGTCTGAGCCGTGCATTATTGAGTGCAGACTCGAATTATCATCATGGGTCCACTTTTTCTGCTTCGGCTTTTGCCGAATTTGGACATCCAGATTGTCATGTGATCTAGGCGCGTCGAGCCTCGGACTGAGGCTGAGTGAGCCTTGTTGTGGCACCACTTTACTTTACACCGTATACTTAGCATAGCATAGCAAAGCGTGTATGTATTTCACAACCCGACAGACATTCGATATACAAAACACATAGATGACATGAAGATTCTGTAGATAGACATGAACATGGATAAAAGACCACGAAAACATTCATTGTATAGCATTGTGACAAACTAGAGAAGGAAAAAATCAGCCCAACCATCCACACAACCAACATCAAGCACAAGCACATACCAAGATCAATCAGTATCCAGCCCGTATTCCACTACCTCCTCGGCATCGGCATCGACGACGACGAAGACTGCGATGGCGGCGGGGGCGGCGGGACGTACCTCCTCGCCTCGTCTCTCGAGTCCCTCGCTATCGGCGGCACATGAGGATGCGGATGCGGGTACGACGCCCGCGAATACGAGCTCGGCCCCGCGCCGCCCCCGGGCCCTCCGCGCCCAGGCGACCTCGGCCTCTCATAGCCAACATACCTCCCATAGTCTCTCTCCCCACCGCCTGCGCCTCCCGCTCCGGACACAGACGACGGCGGGGGCGGCGGGCCCCGCGAATCAAAGTACGCACCGCCCCCTCCGCTCCCACTCGACGACGGAGGCGGTGGCGGGGCCGGGGTCGCCCCCCGCGCCAACGACGAGGAAGGTGGCGGCGGGTAATAGTCCCCGGTCGCGTACGCGTCGTCGCGCGTGCGTTTCGGCGGCGGCGGGCCGCGCGTGTCGTCGTCCCGCCTCGGCGGGCTCAAGCTGCGCTGGCGGACCCTACTGAACTGGGACTGCGACTGCGCTTGCGATTGAGGCGGGGGATACCCGCGTTCGCTGCTCGATTGCGGCGGCGGCGGTGCGCCAGATACAGACCCAGGCGGAGGGGGCCTGTCGTAGCTCGGTCTTGATGAGGGCGACGGCGACGGGGGTGCCCTGGGCGGTGGGTACTCCCTCCTCTCCCTCTCACTGCGCGTCTCCCACCCATTATTCCTATCGTACCGATCCCTATCCGCCGCTGATCCCTGCAACGATGCAGGCGGCGGGGGAGCCGGGGGCGCGCCCGACCCGCGCCCTTCCCACTGTCTCGACTTATAAAACTCCTCATCTGACGCACTCCACTCCCTACTGCTCCGCTGATGGTCCCCATACGAGCTCTGGTACGACGGCTGCCAGTCCCGGCGGGGCAGGTACCTCCTATCGTCGTCATACGGGACCTGGTCGTGCGTGTGCGGGGGGCCCCGAGGCGGCGACGGCGGAGGCTGGTACTGCGCCGCCCTCGCCCTATCCCTCGCTAAATCCGCTGCAGACGGCGGCGAGAAGGGTCTATTATACGGAACCATCCTATCGTACCGCGGCGTATCTACATCCATAGCATCAGCACGTCTATCTCTGTCATCAGTCATATAATGCCTGTCTTCCGGGCGGTACGAGGACGCGCGTTCGCGCGAGAGGGGCCTGGAGGGCCTGTAGTTAGAACGAGGAGACGGTGCACGCGGAGCTGAGGAGGCCGAATGCGGCGGAGGGTAAGTAGAGCGTTCGCCTGGAGGGCTCATTGCACGTGTGTACCGTCCCGGACGGTCATCTTGAGCAGAAGCAGCAGGCAGTGGGCGCGCAGCAGTCCGATCGTCAATTGACTGAGTTGACCGTACAGGAGGAGGCACATTATCCGTCCGGTCCGTAACACGCGCTCGTTGGTCCCTGGGGTCAGTAGAGACAGGCATGGCAGAGAGGCGCTCTTCTAAGGTTGCAGCAGGGCGGGCAGGCTCGGGTCGACTTGCAGGTGACTGAGTGATATGATCCGCAGGTTGGCCTATACGTTCCTGCAGAGAAGGACGGGTGCCAATACGCTCTTCAAGAGGGATTGAAGGGCGAGAGGTTTCAGCAGGCGTCAGAGCAACATCACGGTGGTCACGCGCGTCAGTAGGTCTATTGGCACTTGAAGCATCTGCAGTTCGAGCAGGAGGCACCGCAGGACGGCTATCAGAAGGCGGAGCACGACGTTCATCAGGAACAGCAGGTTTCGCATTTCTTTCTTCAAAGGAAGGTCGTACATGCCGGCTCTCAGGTGTCGCAGTTCTTGCAGGTGGTGCGGGAGGGCGAGAATCCGGATGGGAAGAACGAGAGACATCAACAGCACCACGGGGATCACTGGCTGGGAGCAGTCGTGCAGAAAGAGGTGTCCTATCTTCCTCTGGTCGCAAAGGACGACGGTCATCTGCCAAAGGAGATGGAGGGCGGCGCAGATCCGCCAAACGTCGAGCATCGGATATGGGTTCTTCCTTTACCTCGTATCGACGAGGAGGGCCACGATCGCCATAGTCGGGTTCATAGTGCCTCTGCTCAGGGGGAGGACGACGAACAGCTTCGGGCGGCATGCGATACCTATCATCACGATATCTATCAGGAATAATAGGCCTTCTATCCCAGTCTCTACGGTCACGATCACGGTAATCGCGGTCTCTATCTCGATCATAGAACCTGTCGTCTCGAGATATGGGTGGGCGATCACCAGGATTCGAGCGAGTATCTGAACCTCCGGCACTGCCGGTCATCGTAGTTCTAGGTGAAGGTGGAGGGCGATCAAGATCTCGTCGTCGATCATCAGGTGGAGGACCATCTTTCATTGTCCAGGAGCCTTCTCTAGGAGTGCGCAGTTCATCTTTACCGTCATAAGAGCCCTTATCGGTGGTTCCAGGTCCTCGGGGTCCGCTGTAGCTGGTGTCGCCATGGCCGCGTTCGTAGTTGCTAGGAGTTGGGCGCACGCTGGAGTCGAAACGTGGAGAAGGTCCAGCCCCCTCTGGCATAGTAGTCGGTGTATCGGACATAGACACTTCAATCGATTTTGGTTCGGCCGAGATAGGTCCAGCAGAGTTGGTTGTTGAGCCACCTTGAAGGTTTGACGTGTCAATGGCAGCAGGAGCATTGTGATCTTGATCGAAACGTCCGATATAGCCTTGAGACGGCATGTTAGTCTGCGTGGAAAATGGAAAGGAGGAGGAAGAGGTCAGCGATGGAGCAGATATGTGACTCGAATCGGATAGCACATTATTTGTCAGAGAGGCAGCGTTGGCTGGTACAGGTTTCCTTTGAGGTATTTGTTCCCATTCCTTGTTTTGAAGACGAGGAGGTCCTCGGGTAAGATCCACGGGTGAAGAAGGGTTAGAGCTAGCTGATAATGGACCATCGGCGGGGCCTCTGAACTGGTTTTGCTCCATAGAAAGCTGTGGTGTCGAGAGAGGGCCCAGATAATGCGCAGCAAGTGCTTCAGGCTGTGGCACAGGTCGAAAGTTGGCGTGTTGATTCGACTTGATGATGTTCTTGAGATTTTCCAAGCGCTCATAGTCATTCGCACCTGGCAAAGCGATAGGCTTGGGCTTTTGCATTTGTTGTTGCTGCTGCTGCACTTGCTGCGAAAAAAACTGCTGCTGTGAGCCAAACTCGGTGAAACTTGGAAAGGCCTCGTAGTTGCTGGGTGGTTGGTATGCAGACGAAGAGGGCACGTTTGGAGTAGACGAAGAGGCAACAGAAAATGGTGAAGACATTAGAGAACCTGCTGGCTCCTCGCTGGGACGAGGAACGAGGAAGTGAGTGTTGGGATCTTCAGTGAGCGTGGTGACTGTTCGCTCCCGGTTGTTTCGTCCCTTGCGCTGTTTCTTGTTTTGCCTTGCTGACATTGTGGGCGCAGCCCCCCTTGTTTGGAAATTCTTTATCATATATCTAGATCAGTACAAGGCAATCTCCGAATAAGTCTCTAGAACGCACAAAGCAACGACCAGCTAACGGGAAGTATTGGAGGGAGGGTAGGAGACAATGAGGAGATGATCGTGGTTGACTTGCAAGTTGTAACCAAAAATGCTTGACACTTGTATGTGTCGCTGTTGATCCGAACCTTATATGGCCGTGTCCTTGTTATTCTTCCTGGAATCAACTGCATACAGTATACACACAATAGCTCACAGAAGGACCCTCAACCTCTAGCGATGACCCCGGATTCTCCGTAAACTATCCGGAATAAACCCACAGGCACGCCTCATCTGCTTTCTACCCCCTATAGAGTTCGTCGTCGCAATTTACCATGCCCTGCGCCCTCACAAGTCAAACAGGAGGGAATTCGCACTGGGCCACAATGCAACCGTCGCGGGAGGCTTGATATTCGGGCCGAGGTCCATTTACTGATGGTTCTACGATTGGACCCAGCCACATCATTTATCGCCCCTGATGAGCCCATTGTTCAAAGTCCTGAGTCTAAAACGTTCACGCAGACATCCATTGTCCTATATCCTTTCGTATTTCTACTGAATGCAACTATCGCTTCTCCGCTATCCCTACGCTGGCAATTTGAAAGTCCTTCGCGATTCTTACCACAAACACAGCACTGTTCAGGGCTTCCCTGGTTTCAAGGGAAGGAAACAACGTACGTTGGAAATCTGCAAAATCTCCATGTTAACCATTTGGAAACGTGGGTTCAACAAAAAGCAAAAACCTGTCAGCCACCTTCTCCATCGCCTTCTGCAATATAACCCGCCTCCGGCTTGGGCGCCAAGACATGGTCATGCAACGACTGCGGTTGCCCAACCCAGACCCGTTTCAGCGGCTACGGGTGCAGAAGTTGCTCACTACATACTAGAGATACCCGACTACCGCTAGACGGGTTCTCTTTTTGACTTGAATGGAGAAAGATTCAGTTTCCTGTCAAGTATCAATTTCACAACGTTTTCTTTCCACATTGTGCTCGCTATCGTGATTAAATCTATTGTACTAACAACTTACAAAAATTATAGTAGAGCCCAGATTATTCAGGAGACAGTCAGAGCAACCTGCTGAATGAATGTCAACGCTTCCTTGCCCCACACCGCGTCCCTCCAAAGCGGAGGCACATATTCCTCCTCTTTCCTGATACATTTCAACACCTTGTTCACCGGTTCTTCCGAAGCCCACGACAAATAGCACAAGGCAATGGACATGATATCCGCCGCGGCACCCCAAGCATACGGCGCTGCGATAAGAACACGTGCATCGTCGGGCGGGGTTCGCGCACTAGCCAAGGCCTCCTCTGCAGGCGGGTGCGCCTCGGCGAAGTACGGCAGCGCTAGAGCAAGAAAGTCTCGCGCTGCTAGCAGCTGATTTTCCGTGAGCACGGTCTCCGTCCGCTCGTACTCTTCATCTTCGTCCTCGTCTCCATAACATTCATCGTCAGGTGCTGGAACAACAAGGCCAAGGAGGCATAGTCCTCGTCGCTCGTCCACCTTGATGTCGACGTCTCCGACGTGATCCACTCCAGACCGGTGGTGTATAATCTTGACTACGTGCGTGAACAGAGATCCATGAGAAGAGACCATCTTCGCTGGGAGGAACTTGTCTTTCGTGAAGCTAAGATACATCCCAGGCACTAGAGGGTGTAATTCTGGTAGTCCCACTTTGATGCGCGATACTGGGGTGTCCATGGGGTGCAGGTAGGGTATGGTTGAGTCGTCCTTGGGCCGGGTGGTGGTGGTTGATTTGGGGGCTAGGACAGATCGCTTGGACGGCCGTCTGCGTGCGCGTTCCCTTCTTCTGCGCCCGAGACCGCCAGCGGGAGACGTGAGTGTCGCAGTGAGGATATAGTCGTCATAGACATTGTGAGGTATCTCGGTCTTGACGTTCAGTTGAACGTTGCAGCGCTCACGGAGCGATTGAAGGGTACGAATAGCTGGCATTTTATCGGTTTAAGATTCAAACGAAAACAGCCTATGAAAGAGTGTGTGCGCCTCGAAGCGAGAATGAATGAGCGGGGATTTGCAATTAGCTGTCGCAGACAGCTGAATAGGATGAAGTCGTGTACTGTCCTGGTACTGTCAGTTGATGGGCGTCAGTGATAAAGAGAGTTTATATGTTATTCGGTTTCAAAGGCCTCAGGCCAGGTCAGGCGGGCCAAACTTGAAGGAAATTTGAACAATACGGTTGATGCCTGATGGCCGTCGAACGTACCTAAATTAGGTTCTCATTTGTCCAATTTTTGATGCCACATAAGGTTCTCAGAAACTTCGACCATGATGCATGAGCTACTGATTACACAGGACGAGCTTCTGGACTCGCTGTTCCCTCTTGTACTAAAACGTTACAAGGCAAGATATCGGAACGCCAAGAGGTGACTACCCAACGTGACCTGACTTGACCACAATGGAAGGTGATGTACTGTGTTGTTGGGCTACTAAATCGACCAATATTTGCATTGTCAGTAGTCCTTACGGAGAAAAGAACCGACTAGAACTGCATGTTATGCTGTGAATCTCGCACCAAAATCTTTTGGTGAAACTGGTCATCGCTTTGGTACAGGATCAGCGAAGCGATATATTGCCCCACATTTTCTTGAAGGGATCATTGTGAATCACGACAGTATGGCATCACCATCGCAGACATCCAAGTACGTTCTTGACATTTCCCATAAATGATTTCTTAGTGCGACCAGGAAGGACCGAGGTAAGTACGCAAGGCCTCTAGAAGTTAACTTCCTCGGAGGCATACAGAGGCATACCGGCGTACTCGCATCGTTGTCTTCACTTGCCAGTGAGATGATGCCCATGTGTCTTCTCACTATATATCTGCTCCTCGCATCACCTTTTCTTGCACAGTGTCGTGATCCTGTTGACCTCAATGGCACGGTCGAAGCAGAATTCTCGAAGCGCCATACATTTTCGAACTCCAAATGGACTTTTTTTCACCCCGGACTGTGAGCTGATATACATGGTTACTCAAGGGTGCTGATAGGTATCTACGTCTCTAGTGGTGCTTGCGGTCACGCCCATTCTGCATTCGACTTTGTGAGTGATTCCAGCTCTCCGTAGAACTTCACATTTATAAACTCTCTAATTCAAGGTTGTTTCTTTGAATTCTGCTGTACGTTCTCGCTATATCTACAGTATTCAAGAGGGCTGTCTTCACGTAATTTGACATCAGCAATACGGGACTGGCGCGCACTGCTTGGAAAATATCACATTGACTTACCAGGGAAAAAGTACAACTGCGACCATCGTGGATGAGGTGTGTTGTTGTCTGCAAAATTATGTCTACATGTTAACAGCATGCCTGATGCATTCTTAGTGCGATGGATGCCCCTACGAGGGCTTGGACCTATCTCCTGCGCTGTTCCAACTCTTTGCACCATTAGAAGATGGCATCATCTACGGCACACAGTGGGCCTTTGTCGCTTATCAGTTGACACATGATCTTTCGCTTCCCCATAGGGCAGCCTGTATACGTACGAGTGGCCATAATTGTATCGCTGGAAGATTACCTCAGGTGGATGAACGTGTGATATCTGACAAGTACATAAGGCACGATTATCGCAACTATCCAAGAACCGAGTGTTGGATAGCTTCCATTCCCATTTGTCGGTCATTCTATATCTTGGAATTTAACATCATTTCCTCACGCGGTGAAGTATATAAACCCCCCTTCGCTGCAGGCTGCTTTGCTGCTTTCCATCGAAGGCATACAACCGCCTTATTTTCAGCATGCTGCACACCCGTTTGCTCACTGTATCTCTGCTCCTCACATCACCTTTGTTCACATGGAGCTATCCCAACACCGCTGTTGTCAAAAGAGAGATCTCAAAGCGCCAAACATTTACAGATTCTCGGTGGACTTTTTACAATGTCGGACTGTGAGTTCATACATTGTAACACTGATTGGTCCCTGACATTTATTCATTTTTCTTCAGAGGTACATGCGGTGTTACCAGTGTTGATTCCGACTTCGTGAGTCATTTCATCTCTTCATATTTTTAACACACAAACAAACTTCCAAATTAAAGGTTGTTGCTTTGAACACAGACGTACGTTCTCTTCAAGCACCCTTAAGTTTTACTATAGGTGACTAATTCCTCATTGACTTTATCATCAGCAATATGGGACCGGCGCAGACTGCCTTGAGCAGATCACAATGACTTATGGCGGGAAAAGTACAGTTGCGACTATTGTGGATGAGGTATGGACGTCGTCTCCGTAAGACTTGACAATATCCCTGATCTGTCTTTAGTGTTCTGGATGTCCATACGGAGGCTTGGACCTGTCTCCTGCACTGTTCGAATTCTTTGCACCATTGAGTGATGGCGCGATAGATGGCACATGGTCCTTCACAGATAGCTAGAAATGTACAGAGTTAAAATCTCATCCATCTCGACTGAATTTTTTTCTGCTGATTTTCCTCGCTGGCTCAATGTAATGTCTGGTAATGTCTGCATGACCGGTGGCGATAATACGGTCATTTAAATCGCTCATCCTTATTTCTCGCAAGAACTTGCCTTGTCATCATGATCCCTCAGCATATGGTCACACGCGCCCACAACTCGTCTCCACTATCCCATGTCATGTTCCAGCATATCCCCAGGTAACGATTGTTGATGAGCACTACCAGCTAATCATCTGCACGAGACTGTTACAGGATGATAATCATAGCCACATGATCAAGGGGGTGCGGGGTTTAAACTCCGACACAGCCGGCAGGGTAGGTAGACTACCTACCCTGCCGGCTATTGATCATGACTGCGACCCTTTATTTACTGCGCTCATGTCTCGTCTTAGAGGCAACTACATATACAGTGTCAGGTTCAGGGTAAGGGACCAGCTCCAGAGACACAAATGGGACATCCAGTGAATGATCTTGTAGAGATCATGTATAAGCAGGACTCTGTGGGGCCCCAAAGCTCCAGGGAGTAGTAGAACACTCGACTTGTTTTACGGACAAAATTTAGATTATGTAATATAATTCCTCACATGTAAAATATGTGAGAAATACCCTCACATCCAGGGCGGCCCAGCCTCACATATCTCACACGCCCAAAATAATATCCAACACAGCGCTATAGGTAGTCCCCACCCTTGGTCCCGAAAAAAAAATTTGGAGGTCGACTTTTTTATGTTGTAAATTGCCCACTTTAATTCAGATTCATAGTTATCATGACAAAGTTGAGCACTGAGTAATAACTAGCGCATGAAAAAGGTGTATTGTCAATGTATATAGTCTCGACTTACAAAAAGGCCGGTTTAAATACCG
>JABAJV010008852.1:0-14890 GCA_018854895.1 Tricholoma furcatifolium | reverse complement strand
GAAGTTGTTGATTAGTTACTTATCGACAGCGTGTAGGAATTTTTGCACCACTTACTATGATAACCATCCAGAATCTCATCACGTATGTTGCCCGTTACTTGACCTCACTCCCACTGAGGCAAATTTTGCAGCCATCGCGGCTTGACGTCAAACAGCGCAAAGGCCACGCTTGGCGTTATCGTCTTTAGCTTCCTTACGGCAATAGGTCTCACGATTTCAGCGATTGCGATGACCCTGGGCCCTATTGCTTCCTTCACTAATGACATCACTGACATGCCTCTGGAAGACGTTCTATATAACATGGATAATGTCATTACTCCATGGTCAGCATGCGGCGAGTGGCTCTCATCGCTTCCAGTATGTCCCTTCGGCACTTTGAATCGTCACCTTGCAACAGATTAATTTACATATACCTCAGCCTGTTATAAACGACGGGCTTATCATTTGGCGCGCAATGCTAATCTTTTCTGGAAGGCGTTGGGCACTGTACATTGTGGTTGCTACATGGATCGTGACTGCTGGTTTGTACATATTTCAAACAGTTTAATTCCCACTCAGAACTTGAAATCCTAAGGAACAACGCTAGCGTGCCTAATTCTTGACCCAGATGGCACCCTCTCATCGTCGTCTAGCAATTCTATGCTGTTCAACATTTCCGCTGATCTAGGATCAGCCTCAACAGGCTTGAGCTTCGCTACGAATCTTCTTGCTACTGTGTTCATTGGCTATGTCCTTCGGTTTGATCTTCCTTTCAATTTTATGGCCATTCTTTACAACTATTTCGTCTAGTGGACATTTGAAACTCATTAAAAGCACTAAAGTACAGGGAGGCGTCCAGAACAGATTTCAAGTCTGGCGAGTCCTTATGTTACTAGTGGACACAGGCTTCGTATACTGTGGCCTTCAGGTTCAGTACTATGTCTTCCAAACGATACCAGCGACTGACACTTGTTTCCTCCATAGCTCGTTGACTTCATAATAACCTTAACTCCGCCTACTAGCCTTACTTCATCATTGTACCAAAGTACAATGATCTTCAATGAAGTATATCTGACGATCTCGGTTAATTTATTTTTCATGTAAACCAACTTGATGAATTGTGCTCACTTTTTTTTTTCGTTAGGCATTCTATCCAACACTCGTAACTTATCTGGTTCATGACCTCTCATCAGCTGCTGAGTTGCATGAAGCCGCAACTGCAATCTACGAATCTCAGCAACGAGAGAACGACGCTGGCGTTTAGGGACGCTGGGACTTGGTAGAGTCTCCCTAATAGTTCATATGCATG
The DNA here is from genome assembly GCA_018854895.1 of Tricholoma furcatifolium. Lineage (NCBI taxonomy): Eukaryota > Fungi > Basidiomycota > Agaricomycetes > Agaricales > Tricholomataceae > Tricholoma > Tricholoma furcatifolium. The sequence continues at coordinate 13,602 of JABAJV010008852.1, read as the reverse complement.
TTAATACAGTGTTGAGTCTGATCGCGTTTCTCTTAGGTTTAAATAGGTACATATTCTTAAAGTTTCTTCAGTTAAGTCAATAGCGGGTAGCACTGTTCTTACATAAGCCCCCATTTTCTATCCTTTTCCTCCATCGTGATGTGCCTTCAGCCATGCAAGTCATGCAAAGATGTGAACAGCTCTGCGACCAGTAGTATACAAAACATTTCAAAGCGTTCTAATCCGATTCTTTGGTTGCAAGGACCTGAAATACTCACTTGGCGAGGGTCGTATGGATTTGCGGCGTAGTAGAATATGGTAAGCTCATGCAAGATTTCTCCGTTCAAGCCTAGACCTGACTACACACTGCTAGGTAGTGTAAAATGTCTATCTTTTTTCCGATCATATTTTAAACCCTCTGCTGTGGCTATAACTTGTTACGTGCAATGACACTGGCAGTAGATAAATCGCTTCAAACCAGACGAACACTCCATCCATTCGGCCCACTTCATCCATTCGGTCCTATCAGTTGTTACTGCCTTGAATCGTGAAAGCGTTGCCCGCAGTTCAAGAAAATTGATCGTCGCTTTTCCCGAGCTTAGGCGTGCGCAGATACGAACATATGATCAAATTCTGGTCTGTCAATGACGAATGGATTCTCCGTCAACCAAGCCTGGTACGATGAACTTGCCTCCACAAGGCCTGTGGAATACTATCTACTGATAATCGGGCGTGAGGAATAGACAACCCTTAGTCACAAGGCCATTTGATCTCCCATCACCATCCCGAAGGCGCCAGTCTGTTTTCTTGGCATGCTGATTCCGAGGTCAAATGTCACTCCGATACCCTCATCCCACAATATCCGGGCTTTCTTCTGTAAAATATCGCGTTGCCAAGCCGTGAAAACCTGGCGCTCCACAGCAATGTACGTGCCCGATTTTTTTCCTCTGATGATCCCCCTACCTCACGACCGCTCAGTTGACCTTTCCCACTTGAGTTTCACAAAGCTGATTTTTGCAGTGTACAAATCCTCCTGATATAAAGCCTGTTTTCTTTCTTCCGCATTGGCACGGTGACTCGCTCTCATCATGCTTTATTCTTCAACTATTCTCGCCTTAGTTGCGTCGGCTTCGGCGCACTCGATCTTTCAAGTGAGTAGATTGCTACTTACAGTATTTCCCGCCCCGACAAGTCGTTATAGGAGTTCTATATCAATGGAGCTGATCAAGGCCATTTGACGGGTATTCGCGTTCCAGATTATGACGGTGTACGTGGAATTCTTTAATCGCCATACAAGGCCGCAAGGCTAATAAGCCATCTCTTAGCCTATAACTGATGTCACTTCGGATGGTTTGTTGCAGTTGACAGCCTATCTCTGAATATGCTCATATACTGAAATATCAGATCTCATTTGCAATGGTGGTATCAACCCTTACCATCAACCGATGTCCGAAGTTATCATGACTGTCCCAGCTGGTGCCACAGTCACTACTGAATGGCACCATACGCTTGCAGGCGCTGATCCTACTGATAGTTCGGACCCCATCGATTCATCGCACAAAGGACCAATCATGTCTTATTTGTAAGTTCTTTATCTGATGATGCATATAAGCCGTTCTCACGAAAGCTATATGACAGGGCTGCGATTCCTAACGCGACACAAACAGACGTCACTGGGCTCAATTGGTTCAAGATCTATGAGGATGGATTGGATGTCGCAGCAGGGACTTGGGCTGTTGACCGAATGATTGCGAACGCGGGCAAAGTAACCTTCACAATTCCAGATTGCATCCCCCCTGGCCAATATCTCCTCCGCCACGAAATAATTGGTATTTTTTCCCCCTTAGGATTCAAAATAACTAACGCTGAAACTTGAAGTCTAGCCCTCCATGCTGCATCAACCTACCCAGGTGCTCAATTCTACGTACGTTATAAATCTTGGGAAATCACGCGTTCTTACCGACATTGCCTATAGATGGAGTGTGCTCAGCTCGAGATTACCGGCGGCGGAAATGCCAGCCCTGCGACTGTCAGCTTCCCCGGTGCTTATGCTAGTTCGTAGTCGCATCGCCCTTTACTTCGCGCTCTCTAACATTTCACTGACAGGTACCGATCCTGGAATCACAATCAATATATACTACCCTACGCTTACCAATTACACTATTCCAGGTACGAAAAATGCCATAGCAAGGCGTACTTGTCAGTCTTCTTATGAGAATGGTCAACAGGACCTGCCGTTTTCACCTGCCCTGGTGAGGGATCAAGCAGTACTTCTTCAAGCACTGCCCAATCAACAACTTCGACGAGTGCAACTTCGACGACAACGACCTCGACAACGACCTCGATAACGACCACGACAACCTCGACAACGACCTCGACAACGACCTCAACAACGACCTCAACAACGACCGCTTCGGCTTCGACAACTACTTCAAGCTCCACTTCGAGCACTTCGACGTCGACATCATCTGCTTCAACCTCGACTGCAACTGGCACAGTAGCTGAGTACGGTCAGTGTGGAGGCATTGGATGGACTGGTTCCACAGTCTGCGCGTCTGGATACACTTGCACTGTGCTCAATGACTACGTGAGCTCTTTTTCATTAATCTTCGTCTAATCAAAATTGACACTTTCGTCTAGTACTACCAGTGCCTCTGATCGATGTCTATGTTGCGTACTGTAGTAAAACCTTAAGAATGAGGCGATACAGTTGAGAATTTTTTCTTCTTACCGACTGATATGGTCACGAAATATTACCCGCCAACCAGGTGAGATGTATTCCAGCACGTTATAACCCCATCACATCCTCCTGAACGAAACGCAATTTCTCTCGCTGCAACCCCGAAGGACAGATCTGAGGGTATTAACAGCACTCTTGAACGTCTGGCACACCTCGAATATAGATATGTGAACATCAACAGCACAGAAAGTATGATGATCCAGCATTTCTATCACTTTATCATCAAGTTCCCTCCAGCGCTCCGAGTTAACTGGTGATATGCTCGAACGTTGCATGATGATCGAGAGCGCGAGTGGCTCATGCATTGCCGATGGAATAGTATCAAGGATCTGTACCACGGGCAGAATGAGGGTTTCGGCATTGAATAAAAGCCCCAAGCTCTTGAGTGCGACCAAGTGACTCAAAGAAAGGGAAGCGTTGAAGGTATGGCCTAGATAGTGAAGTGCTGTGTTAAGCTTATTGACAAATCTCCAAAGGTAAAACAATCGTACATGGCAGAGAATGTGATGGAAATGCTAGCCATACATGAGTCAGAGATGTCGCTGACCGAAAGAATATATTTTGGATGGTGCGTAGGTTGTCGGGCCTGTCTCTAAATGCAGCTGCTCGGAGGATACGAAGCCCTTTTGTCTCCGCTTTATCCCATTGGCATGGATGAATGTTCTCGGAAGTAAATGAATAGTCGTCGGGTATTTGAGGCCATTCGAACTCTCGTTCTCTTCCTGGAGCACCGACTTGCAGCATACGCACGGAATTTTGATCTAAGAGCCGCCGCAGAGCTTGTGCAAACTCTCCGCCGGTCTCCCACCATCCTCTGTACCGCGATCGACTGACATCAGCGACAGAAATACGTTGAATCCGGGGGAACGCTGTGAGGAGTGATTCGCTCGCTGGCCAATCTGCAGCTCTGGATGCGCCGTTGACATCTTCGAGGACCCGAATAGTGAGGGAACGAATCGACCCCGCAATATGAGGATTTGCAATGAGAAATTTTGTCCGTTCTGAGATATCGACTGCGTATCCAGAACTAGGTGTGATACTTCCAACAGTGATTGTCATCTGGTGAAAGATGCGTACTTGTGCTATCTGTCGTAGGCCCGAAAACGTCAAGCTGCATGCTGATAGCGTTTCGTGGTCGGAAATTTGATCTACGATGCCGCATACAATGTCAAAGGGGAGCTTTAGAGAATATGCCATGATGACTGAGAGCCTAGCAGGATGAGTGCCCACTCACAAGGCTTACCGAATTCCATCCGACACCGGATGGTTTTTGAGACCAAAAAGAAGCCCTGTCAACATGTCTGAGCTGGGTAATTCGTTTGGTAGTTTTATAGGAGATCCAACATCGAGACACTAAGCCTTATGCATTATGACGCACATGGAACATCTGTCAAATGTTTACATCTGATCCTTAGAATCAACCGATCTTCTGATGGGCGAGAAGCCGGTTACTCAGCTAATATTACGTAGTTCTGATTTTTCTTGCCGATTACCTTCATCCTACCTTAGCGCGAGCGCTTAGCGCTTCCCTATAGGCCTAGCTTTGGGCAAATCAATTCTAGTGCAATTTCTGCAAGATATAACGATAACCTACTACTAACGGCGTTCAATTATCGTAAGACAGCCTTTTCTGACGAGCCTTGCTACATGCTGAAAAATGTATGAATACGCACACCATAGTTCTATAGTAACATGAACTGGGGATGGAATTCTGGCATTATCCGTCAGGAGCTCGTCGAGTCGACGCCAGTCATGCGAGTTCAAGTAAACATGACTAACACCAAACAGGATTAATTCCTCCAGTGCGCGAAATGCCGGAAGCGTATGTAGGATTGCAATTATACAATCACCACATGTTTCATTTGCGGGTCCAGATAGGTGCAGCTCGACGAATCGTAGAGAGCTTAAGTTGCTGAGATCAAGAAAATCCATTGGGCCGATTCCAGCTAGCGATTATTTAAGTATTTAAGAACTGTTCCATAGAGCTTCGGTAGCTTACTGCATTCCATTCGCACAATAACGGATGAGAGTGTATCAGCAGCAAGTGTCAGAATATTCTGTGCGGGTGCCAGGTCATTGCGATGTGCGATTCTAACATAAAAGCTGTGCAGAAGCGTCAGGCGCAATGTTGATTCATGCGTCTCTAGTGCTTCGATAACCATCCTGCCCTCGTATGAGTTGAAAACTCTCAAGGACTTTAAATGTCCTTGGGTTCGAATAGATGCGGCGGAATGTGATTCGAATGAGCCCGGCATTAATGCCAGTGGGTACGTAGAACTATAGTAACCCGGGCTTACAAGAGGAAAAGAAAGATGCTTGAGCTGTGAAAGAGAGGATAGATGTATCAATGGCATGTCGACAAATTCTAGTGATAGTTCTTCCATAGTTGGTAAATGCATTACTCGAAGGAGTTCATTTCTGAAGCGCTGATCCAGATTTCGCCATCCTCCGCGCGGGGTACCACCATTGAGCAAACGGAGGCTATGGATTTGTGGCAACACTGCCAGGATATCTGCGACATTCCAACCTGAGCCACCAGATATATCTATGGCCAAGGCTTGGATGTATCCGGAAAATCTAGGGCTCTCAAGGAGCATGGAATGAAGACGATAATTAGCCCTGTTGTGCGCACCGTCCAGATATATATCGATGGAATGAAAAAGGTACTGCTGTGAGATGAAGCGGAATGAGGAAGATACTAAGCTGCATGCACGTAACGTCCGCTGATCATGAAGAAGCAACTTGAAAACTGTATGAGCTAGATCTTGGGAGAAGTTCTTCATTGCAATTATTGCAGAAGAAGTGAATCCAAGTGTCCAAGATCGTCAAGATGAGGAGACGAGTTGGGCATCAAAAGGGTAAAATCAAAGTCTGATGTCACAGTATTTCCCTTTGTCGTCCAAAAACGAAATAGAGAAAGAAAGAAAGCAAAACCGGCATGGTCCGCGCACAAACAATCACCAAGATATCTTTAGATCAGCGACTGGCAATAAGGGACAAAATGATACAGAAGATACAGAGTTACAAAATACAATACTACGAGCGATAAGGGCATATGTATAGGTATCCGAGCTGGTGGGGCTGACTCAGAAAGTAATGGGTGACTCAAATTGAACTTCGTAAGTTCCAGCATCTGAGTCCGAGTCGCATTGAATACAAAGCCTCGAATCCAAGCCAACCATTGCATTCTTGACTTCTGCTAACCCCTCGTCATCCGATATAAATGCAGATAAAACTACTCTTAATGAGCGAATGGCAGACTTATCTAGCATTTCACAGAGCGCTCGATCAAGTGTCGACCAATGTGGACGGTATAGCCCATCGATTGGGCGTAGAAAGCGTATCCAGAGCTCCAGGCCAATATCCTTATTGGCCTTTGACTCTAGTGTTTGGAGGGCTTGTGTATATGCGATGAGTTGTGCAGTAGTGTGCTGGATACGCAGCAATAACTTCAATGATCTTAAACGTGTGGCGCCAGCGAACGACACGGCACCCCTGGTTCCAACTGAAATAACATAATTAGCGGGCGTATGTTATATATGGATCTGGAATGTAGACTTACGCGGGCTCGTATCATAGAGGTGACAATCCAGACCAACATTGACCAGAGAGGGTGCAAATACTTTCAAACTCGTATTTACTGCGCCAACTGATTCCTCGTTGTCTCCGTAAATGACCGCAGTAAATGTGTGTAGACTCGTTGATCGTGGTAAACTCGTAGGAGAAAGGATCGATGAAGACTCGATAGATAGGCGTTTGATATGCGGAATATTGGACAAGATGTTGATAGGAAATTGGACCTGGCGTTGCATGGCGAGAAATTCGACGGATGGTTGTTTCAACAAGAATAACAACGCATCGTGTATGCTTGTTGGCATCCTTTCCCAACCAACGTAATCACTACGCGAAGTGAGGGTAACCTGTGTCAGATGAGGAAAGGCGCGTAGTAGGGAAGGATACTGTGAAGCCAATTCCAAGTTGCCGAGCCGTAAGATAAGAGAGTGAACGAAAGATGCTAGAGAGTGATTTTTTGAAATAATATCGGAAAGCGACTCTGCATTGGAAAAATGGCGTCCGTATGTGTCAAAAGAGATGGTTATCTCACGGAAGATACGTTTTTGCGCAACGCCTCGAAAAACGCTGTCCACTTGGGAGCAGGTAGATACGACCTGGTCACGGTCAACGGCATCGACATGGTCAAATACCATGTCAATCAACTCCGGTGGCAATATAGACGGACGTGCCATTGCGGGGTGGTGAAATACTTACATCTAGCGAATTTAAGTATCTGCCTTGAGGGGCAGGCATGCGTCCGTGACGTTGCGTACAAAACATTGTACGCCGAGTGTTACTAATGGGCATATTCTTGAATGGCACCAAGAAATCCATGGGAAATGAACTATGCGAGAACGGCACAGCACAATGTTAGAAGCTCGGAGATTCGCCCCGCTCCATGTTGGGTTCGGCTTTCTCCCAGCAAAGATAATAGTCTGGTGATCCACGTTTCCTCCACGTTTCTGAGAAACACTGCCCCAAATTGAAAATGCATCCAAGGCGGGGGATCACGCATAAGCCGCAAAATAGAGAGCAGGCGTGATTCATGCAGTGATTTGAAAAAGAAGCATCCATGGTCCATGGTAAAGGAGTGATCGAGAACGCAACGATGCGAAACTCAAGTCAAAGGACTTCAGATGCCCAGGGATAAAGGAGTTGCTCGATTCCATCAGAAACCTGTTGGGCGTTAATCTGTTAGTTGTCACAACGAGGAACCGACAAAGAATAGATAAACACACGAAACAATGCGATAACAGAGCACAATCATCACATGTATGCAGGTATCATTGTCATCAACGACCGAAGGGAGAATATAACTCCAGAATAATAACCGGGTGGAGAGTTACAGCTGGAGACAGACGGCTCGCCGCAAACCCGATTGTATCGATGCCTGCCGTCTCCCGCAACAGATGAAGGAGCGATATGATGCGATGGACAATGCGGTGAAATCATACGAACTGGGTCATCGCACTTAGTAGCTCCCGTGTGGTATACACCCCAGTCCAATGCGTGAATGTGCCTGAAGGCCCAATGGAACGTGCTGCTTGTTTCTGCACGGTCTACGCGATAAAATTGATTGTTCTGACTCTTACACAGAAAGCCTTGAAAATATTTTTGGTGTAGGTATGATTAAGCCGCATTATTTCATTTTAGGAAGCTGTTCCACTGGAGAAAGCGCTGACACGCTACTGGGTTATCGAATCACTACTATTCCTCTGACATCGAATGAATGGTCACCTGTTAAGACCTGAGGCTTTTCAATTCGAATTGAGAGGCGTGACACGTGGCGGGAGGACCTGCGAGAAGACATGTGCTTGTAACTCGAGGAATATCCGACTCGATCGAGAAGGATGATTTCCTTGAAAATGGATCCGATGCAACTCGTGAATCGACGCTGACTTGCGTTAAGAAGGTATGTTCCCATTCGGATGATTGTGGCGTTGCAGCGTTGTAATAGTGAGTGGACACACTGACTAACGTTAAAAAAAGTCCGCTCATGGATCAAGATTTGATACTATGCTTGACTGAGAGCTGGCCACAGGGCTGCCGCGGGCTTCTCTCGGGATAAGGTAGTGTTGCCGGAAAGCAAAGTCAAAGAAAATTTAAAGCTGATATCGCCGGCTTTAAGTCTATTTAAGGAACTTTAAAGCACACGTCCGAATTTGGAGTTTATAGGCTGAAACGACAAGCCAGTGGTTCAGCTAAGTACACCGCAAATCATTCATTAGATTATCGTGTACTATAGGATAAATCCAAGTATTTCTTATAAGCTACATAAAGTTCTCATCCGATGGCTGTAAATCAGTCGGATTTGAAGTGAAAATGTGCACGGAAAGAGGATCTACCATCTCCTCTTCTAGCGTGATCCAACGGTTCGAAAAGTCCAGTCGTTCTTCACGGAATGAAAATTTTAGGATCTGTAACATTTCCATCATTAACGGGGAGAGCTGAGAGCGACGGAGAGAATCTGTCTCCTTGCTTGATGAGAAGACACGTTCACATGGGACCGAGGATGCCTGGACAAGCAACACATCCAATGCAACGCGGTACAGCAAAGGATACTTCCATCGATTCTCCTGATCTCGCACGTAAGAATCTAGAAAACACTAATTTGATGCCATGATGGACTTACCGACCAGAAGCGTAGTAAGTCAAAGTTTTGAAGCTGAACTTCATTGTCAATCACACCATCCGATAAGAATGTATTCCATTCAGCCAAGACCTCCTGTTTATATGCCGCATCACGATCTGCTGGAGATGCATTGGATGGTTCTGGCTCAGATGATGCCGAGGACACAGATGTCGATGAAAGCTCGCGTTCGATGGCATTGAGGCGAGCGAGTCCTGATATCTGAGCAGCGGCTGATCGGGATACAAACTTTGAGCCTTGGGGTACATGTGATGCTGAGGTTAACGTTGAACATTTGAAGGAGTCGCCAAGTGCGCGACGATGTTCAAGGAGCTAAATCAAAGAACTCGTCCGACGTCAATCAATGATTTGAGAGCTGGAACTCTAAAACTCACGGCAGTAAGGATCCATTTTTTTGCCAATGCAGACTCCTCTGTAGACCAATGCTTTTCAATCCATTCAAGTTTGATAGTAGGGTTGATGATCATCGCAATGGCGTAGATGCGAGTTTTTCGAGACTTTGCAAGATATTCTCGGATCTTCTTGATAGCAATATCGATGACATGAGCGAGCTTGGGTAATCGAGCTTTAAGAAGCTGAAGAAGATGAATGAGACGCTCGTAGAGTGGGAGGACGATTGCAAGAGTCGGAGTCTTCTGTGCAGATACAATTTCTTGCACAGCATGAGGCACTGATAAAAAGTGCCGGATCTCAGCAAGAACATCAAGCTGATCAATCGACAGCTTGTGTATTGAGATGGACTCCTGTTGAGGCTTCTTGAGGAATTTTTCGATTGCCTGGTAAAGTGTCAGAATTATTTCTGAAATATTAAAAAAGTGCTCACAGCGTAAAGATAGAGAACACGGTCAATCATTAGATAGGTTGAAGACCAGCGTACTTCCATATCACGCAACAACGTTAGCTCAGCAAGCGTCTCGTCAAATTCACCAGAAGCATTGCCTTCCTGTATCGTCGTACGAAACTTGAATGCTTCACGTCGTGTACCTGATGCACGACACGCGGTTACAAGGCTCTGAGTACGCTTAATAACATCATCATGAAGAATGCACATATACACGTCTGAAGGATCAAAGCTAGCATCCATGCCAACGTCTTCGTCATCTTCTAGATCATTGTCAACTTGCCAAGGAACTGCCGTGAGTTTCTTCAAGGCCGTCTGGATGGCAATATTAACGATGCGTGGAAAGCAACTGTTGTCGCAGTGGTCAGCATTAGAATAATACATTGTACCAAAGCTACTACTTACCAAATCCTATTTTCTTCCTTGTGAAAGACCACATCGCAATTCTGGAGCATTGCGGCAAGATGTTCCATCATCGATCCACAGTTTGATGCGTTATCCATGGTGATCATTCCGATCTGAAGGAGGCTTGAGTACGACTCATGGATATAAACTTCAGGCATACCTTTTCTACTGTGTTGAGCTCTTTGAGAACATTGAAGAAGGCCTTCGCGAGATTCTCCCCACTATGTGATCCTGAAATTGTTGAAGCAGGAAAAGGAGAGCAAGGGGGAACGAAGCACAGAAAGACACAAGAAGCCTGATTAGGCCCACAGAGACGCACTCAATGCGCCAGAAACACAGAGATCACGAGAGATTGACCACAAACGATGGATATGGTAAGGGTAGAGAAAATTTACATGTGCCGAAATCTAATCCGAAGAGTTTGTATCTATTTGGTGATGCGTCACATGATGGCAAACCAGTCAACCTCAACAGAAATATGTCTGAATGCCACCAACCGTGACTTGAGAGTAAGGTTGCCACTTAGCGTCAACGTAATGAAATGACCTGTAACTGCCATAAATGATAGAAGATTCTGATCTGACCATAGGTCAGTTGTAAAAGACACGCGTCCTGCAGCATTCTGCAATAGTATAAGTATCATGGGATATTAAGTGGTTGTTGAACTTGAATTTCACCTTGATATCATCACAAATTCTTTGAAACTCAAGCTGAAATCTTTCGTATATCATCTCCGTTAACTTCGTTCGGTGAGGCAAGTCTCCTTCCTCGAGTTCCGTGCCCAAGTACAGCAACAACTCGCGAAGTTCAATGACATGTATAGACTGATGAAGAGTTAGCGAGCAAGTAATATAAGCATCCATCAAGTACATACCTGGTCATCAATGGCAAATCAACGGCAATCCATCGCAATAAAAGTTCATAGAAGACTTTCAACGAAAATGGCCCTCGCGGCCCTCGCTGATACAGCGGTGTCTCTATGGTTACATCAAAATCCTCCCATCCCTTGAGCTTCTTATCAATAACGATTGAGCAGAATCTTTCGTAGTGCTGGGTTTTGAAATGTACACGGATTGAGTCAGACTGGCTATTTTTGTTGTTCCATACATGCCATTTGCCATCTCTACAATGATAGTCAGTGAATAGATTATCAGAACAATGAATATGCATACTGGAGACAAAATTGGCAGCAAATAAAAGTGCTCTTGGGTCGTTTGGTGCAGTACTGAGTTTCAACATGGGGCAACAACACAGGTTCCTCCTTCGAAGCATGAGAAAAGACATTGTGCCATACATCGGTTGCGATGCTAGTTGATCGAGATGCTGCACGGTCTTTAACGTGAGATCCATAACACCGGCGGCTTTGTGTAAGTGCAGGATGTTCAGGAGTGTCATTTTCTTTGTTACTATCAGACGACGAGGGGCCAATGCCATATACTGCAGGTCTATGGATGCGTTTTGAAGGTGGCTGGGCACTGGAAGATTGATGACTGCTTGCATGGCGTTTTCGAGATGATTGCTGCCTCACTGGGGGCTCGTTTGCAGTCTGAGTGCCAAGAGATGATGGAGATGATTTATCTGGCGAAGAATTTGTTGTAAATGTATGAGAAAATGAGTTCTCAAACCGAAAATATGAAGGTACAGCAACAGGTGTTGGCAAAGCATTGGTAGAAGGACGTGGTGTCCATGTCGTCTGCGAAAAAGCTGCTGGATGTGGATGTGGGGTCGGAGAGGCCTGTGTGTTGTGAAATGATGGATATCGAGTGGTATAAGGAGTAGTTGGACCAGAAGGGGGTGTTGTGATGTGCTGAGATCCGTTGTCCAAGTAACTTGGATACTGGTGGGAACTATAGCTGCAGGAGCAAGTAGAGGAATGTAGACACATACAAATGAACTTCCCATCCCTCAGACTCAGGTTAAATGCTCGAAATTGCGCCCAAAAAAACTTGAATTTGTTCAATATATCTTTATCAACGTCGACCCTAAGTGTAATTAAAGACGAGGAACGAGGACCCAAAAAGTGTAAAGTAGGAGAGCGGGCATTGTAGGTAGTGAGGAAGAGTGTACTGGTCGTTGGTGTCGACGGTGAGAGCAGAGATTTCGTTGATCTGAGTTGTTGTAGGTCTGTGATGCATGACTGCTTGAATAGGCAGTGTGACGGTCCCTACTTTAAAGTTCATCAATGGACTTTAAATTTCTAGCTATAGGCATAATGCACATTAAAGCTGTCATTAAGCATAAAGTGAATTTGCTTTACGGCAACACTAGAATAAGGACAGTCCCATCACATTTTTGATGGAATGATGGTGCAGGAGAACAGTCCCTTGATCGGCACCTCGGCTTGATGCTGCTTATTTGGTTCCGGTGTTTGCCTGGCCTCATCGACGACAAAAAGCTTCAAGTAATGACTTAGGGCAGGCCTGCGGTGCATAGATAATAGCAACAATAGATAGTTCATCAATTCATTCATTTTTGAAGTTGATAAGACGACTACAAAGTTAGTGTGGCGCGGGCCTGCGGCGCATCCATCATGAGGCTAGTATCCTGTTATAAATTATGTAGCTTCCTACTTGGCGCGTACATAATGTGGTATCTGTACCTTACCGACATATGTTCTGCTACCTATTAATGCACTTTATATGATATTCCAAGCCCAGGCATGCATATTGTGCTTGAGAAAGGTTATTGTTCAAAGTCTTTCCCATTGTCATTCACATCCTTACAATCAACTAGAATAAATTACACTTGTATGCAGCTAAATAAATGGATGGGCACTGCACAGCACCATATAACTTGAAAATGTAAGTAACAACACAAAGTGAGGCGGGTAGGAGATAATAATACCATAAATGATGCGCCAGAGCAATCTATAATATAATGCGAGGGATAGGCACGTGACGCGGGGGTTTGAGGGTGGTCTTGCGGGCGCGTTCAGAATGACAAATTTTTTGTCAGCGTTAGTCAGGCCTTACAAAGCATTGGCTAAGCAATCTGAGAGTCCTTGCATCAAGTGTGCACAAATCCTCTATTTTGGGTGTTGCATGCGCAAAGCTCTGAAGTTTTATAGTCAACAAATCATAGCTGCCCTTTTAGGAAGCTATAATATCCCACAAATTGCAGATTTTGAAGGTTTTCTACTGATCTCTACTGATCTTTTATTCAAATTGTTAAATTTTGGGTGTTGCGCCCTGAAGTTTTGTCATATATGGCTGTAAACAAATTATAACTGCCCTTTAGGAGGCCATAATATCCCAAAAATTGCAGATTTTCAAGGTCTTGCTTGCTATTTGATCTCAATCTTTTATGGTTTAGGCTTCTAATCATTTCTGAAGTGAGGAATAATTATATCTTTGTGTTTTTGAGAGTTTCTTATAGTTCTTTTGATTATGCAGGCTTTTTTTTTTTGTATATTGACTGAAAATTAAATTAAAT
>JABAJV010008850.1:0-14921 GCA_018854895.1 Tricholoma furcatifolium | reverse complement strand
AGACAGTGAATAAAGTGCAGAACCTCTGATGTATAACAAAATTTCGGAAGTTCAGGGTTCATGCCCCATCTCATTGCGAAGTTGATAAGTCAGTGGTGTTATTACTTCAACGAGGCAACTAGAATACCTAGGCATTACAGCAATCCAGTGACCTTCGCAAGCCAAGATGTCAAGAATGGGTATCACGTTGTCAAATTCGTCCACGGAGGGCGGGATGCCTTGATTGTGTAAATATTTGAGGATTCGCAGCTCTTCGCTCCCATTTAGAATGGCCTTTAAAGCAAAGTGTCTGCCCTGAGCATCATAGGCATAGTTAACAATGCACTAATTTAAAGTCAACTGTCAGTGATTATCCTGGCGTCGCAAGACAACACGCACTCTTACACCTGTGAGGGCGTAAAATATCGGTGGATTTTCCAGGGTGAGCCCTCCATGGTAAGCGGAAGGAAAGGCATTCTCTTTGCGTTCAACGTTAGGCGGGAAAACCTCTGCAGGTGCAATGAGTCCATCATAGTACATGTGGCAATACAGAGTGTATCCTTTTTGTAATAACCATGATTTGACGCGCTTCGATTCCCACCATTCTACTCGTCGAGTCTGCAGTTCCCGAAAACGAATATCATAAACATCCACCCGTGTTCGGAGAATAGAATCCAAGTTATCGTCCGAACTTGAAGATGGCGGCACCTGCTCCGACTTGCTATAGGCCTCCGAAGTCTCGTTCATCGCAAAAAATGAGAGTGCGGTGTATAAGATGGTTTGTCAAGGATCGTCCGACAGGTATAAGGATATTGGTGCCTCTGGTGGAAGCGGAATGTTGGTCTGCGTCAGAATGAAGCCTGAGTCACATGTCACATGTCACAGTCACTAGCCCAGCATTTCGATCTTTCAATCTAATCTTTCAATTTTTGCAACCTGACTTGCAGAACTAGCAACTGACAGTCTGGGAAATCGAGATCTCACCGTCCCGTATAAACCTGTTTCCGTGCCTTTTCGACAGGGTGTAGATCTGGGGCGATGCATGATCTGTATGGGCCTAATAATTCATCATCTATAGATTAGTTCCTAAGAGGAGCCCTGCATACACGCAGTAGCTTGGAACTCCTGCGCTTCCGAAATTACATTTATACCGCACAAATGCACAAGTAAGAATCATCAACCTTCACCTCGAAGTATTGACGATGGCTCGTGCTCGTACACCTCCCCCTCAACTTGGCTATCTCAAAGTTAGTATGGTTGATTCTCACCGTGATGAACGTAATGACATTGACTCTCTCGATAAAGGAGGGTGATAGATGCAAGTTGAACCGTACTGTCACAGTCCAACTCATGTTCCAAGGAATCGAGCCTTACCTTCCACACATCGAGCAGCGAGTTACCCTAGGAATAGGTCATCCAGTCATCATAGACGGCGGTCCTCGATCCATGATCATGACAGTGCGTTACTCGTCGCTCAAATAATCGTCTGACATATGGAACATGCTTCCTTTTAGGGAGATAATAGCCCTGCTGATCCTGCGACTGTTAGGTATCGCTTTCGGGCAAAGTTTGACCTGGAAGTTTATGAAAACTCGGGCGTTGCCATCGACCCTGAAACCAGGCTTGTTCGTCATGCGAACCTCAAGCCTGTTTTATCCACAGCGGAAGCTGTTACCCGTGGGTTCGCAGTGAGTGATCGAGGCCAAATCGTTATCAGTGAATTAATGTTCGCCTCCATCAACAGTTCGGAGACATTGTCTCACTCACTAAGACGGCTTCCTCTCTCGACAAATGCACGTATCTTCAGTCAGGTCAACTTCTGCGCATCACCTCTCCTTATCCCGTGTCACCTTCCGTACGTTTCTAGTCACGAAAGCAAACCAGTGTGTTCTAATCAGGATTGGTTGTTTATATAGGAGGGTCTGGATGTCAGGTTGAAGCCAAAGCTTCTCCAGACTGGGGTGTATGCTGCCAGCAAAGTAACGAAGATCACGAAGCGCTTTGAGGTCTATAACCTTGACTTACTTGCTCGCGATGACTTGACGCTGGAGGAATGAGGCATGCATTCAAGACCATATAATGTATGAGTTTAGCTTGGTTTTCTACAATTCATGATCACATACGTTCTCTGCCTTCATGAGAAAATCAGTTTACAAAGGCAGATCAAATACCGACACTTGCTTGAATATTTGAAACTTCGCGGTTTGCAGCTTAACCATATTAAGGGTCAGAGTCTCCTTCAGAGATATTCTGACCATCCCAACGCCTTTTTTCTCGACGCCCTTCAGCTCCTTCTGTACGGCACGAGTTTGGGTACTGTGCAGGGTACGTACTAAAGGCAACAAGGACGATTCAATTGCCAACCGTTTCACTCCAAACCAGTTACGCCAACTCATAAGATAGCTTAGATCTTTCATAGAGAATCATTTATTTTTGAGGCGGTTTCTGAGCAGTCTCGTATCACACAAAAGAAGTTGCCAAAGGTCATCTAAAGATTCAAAGGCTTCGCAGGCGATCAAGGGTTCAGACAAGGTGAAGGTTTATCAATCGATAACATTCACCCGATTATCCACCTCTCGTAAGGGCGATACACGCTTTGATAGAACTATTATTTGTCAACATACTCGCTCCAACTGCTACCATGGTCCGTGGCAACTCCGTGCAGGTAAAAACGGGGGTCCAGAAAGAAATGGAAAGGGTGTGAAGATTGAAAATGGTGATATCATCCTGGGCCTAGAATCTTGGTTGATCAGTGCCGTGGAAGGCTTGGATTGCCTTGTTGTACCGTCAGGGTGGTAGAATGACGGCTGACAGAAGTCCAGCTGATGCGCGTGAGAAGTTGTTCAGGGTTGTGAAAGGTGGCTGTAGGCGCAAGAATCAAACGAGTCATTTAGAAGCAGATGGTGCGAGAATGTGAAAATATCATGATGGGAGCCCATTTCGAACATGTGCGGGGACGATGCCGCGCCACTGATCAAATGATTCTTCTCGATTGGATGGTGAGAAAGACAATTTGGAATGGCACGCTCAGAGCTGCAGGTCACATTCGCAGAGCTCGAGCCAAAATCTGAGCATGTGTTTCAAGACAGTTGTAATCGATGGTAGGGGTTCCATGATCGGATTAGATACCGGTGCCGTATCATCTGACGAAAGTCGTGATTTCCCCCGCGCGCCCATATGAGTTGGTAGAAATGTAGACCACAGAAATATTTGAGAAGTGATGTTTTAGTTATCTATGTCTTTTACGCCTGACTTTTTCAAGTTGTCGTGAGATTTAGCCCCTATGCTGTGTCGAAGTGTGGAATTAGGCGCCCGCGCCACGTTATGACGTAGTGACATGGCGAGGTCACGGAGCTACCTTAGAATTCGTCTTCGGTGCGCGGTACAGAGAAATGGAATGGTGTGCAAGGGAAGAGCGGTAAAAGAACACTCCACCGAACTCCTGAGCGAGACGCGTGAGACGCCAGGTGATACATATGACCCAGATATGTTCTAGATTCGGAGAAATAGCCGGTTTGAACATAGGCTGTGTAAACCTGAACTCAGAAATGGTTCAGCGGCAATGCAAAAAGAGAACAAAGGAACTCTGGAAATGGAAAGCGAAAGTGTGGAGTCCGGCAGGCTACATGCAGATCAAGGGCATAGCCCTTTGTTTCGGGCTCATGGTATCAGCGTTGCAACTCTCTGGCCACATGAGATTCTTTAGTATTTTGAAATGGACATCGCGATGACCAGATGAACTTTGAGACGATGCGATAGGGATTGATGGCCCTTGACGCTAGCTTGTCGCTACAAATCGATATGATCCATGACCCTCACATCTTCACGTTCTCTGCACGCATGAGCCGTGCCGTGAGGATCAGAATTCCAAGAAAAGATCTACGCGCGCACCTACTGTTGACTTGGCGCTGGTTCAGAAGGCAATAGATCTGTGCGCATAGTTCGCATGAAACATTGTGTTGTTCACGTTGCCCAAAAGACATTATTCTACATGTTTAGTATCACCCATTGACGCGGAGCCTCTTTAATGGGTGCGTAGAAAAAGCAATCGAGTTCTCTACGCCATCCTATGTCGGGGCCCAAGTAAGCCGAGTTGGAGTGAGTGCTGTGTCGTCGATCATCCTCCCCTTGACGACCGCGACTCCCAGTTGAGCTCGAGCAGCGAATATGTATGCGGGCCATACGCACATGCCACATAAACATCGTACCATCGCGACTTTGTCGTAATTTGGGGCTCATATCAGACAAGCATGCGTAAAGCGTGGGCGCTCCATAGACGGTTTGGGTAGCTAATCTAATATTTGTGAGATTTAACTAACAACCTTGAGAGAATATGTAGTAGGGACTGACCGTTGCTGGTTTTTAGGCTTGAGCACCTTATGAACTGCTCCATATTCTTTGCTTCGCACGTCGCCGTACACTCTAGACGATACAGTTGCGTTAGTCTTTTATTATGAGCAAACAGAGAGTTAGTTACCTCATACGAAGGTTGGCGCGAACTTCGGCGCGGTTGTTTAGGTGAAACTGGTACGCGTTGACCAGAGAACTTTACTACTGTAAGAGCTTAAATTTTATGGGCCTCCTTGACTGACGCGATACGGCTTAAAATTTAATTGAGGCATGTCGGGTAAAGCGCAGAGGCCCGGTATTGTCGATTGGCTGTTGCAGACATGAGAGAAAGTTAAGCGGGACCGTGATTACGTAACAGCCATTTTTCGTTTCACGCGTGTCGAAGTTAGGTTGGACCAAACGCTCGTCATGTCGGGCAACAAACCAGATCTCTCTGGCTACAACTATGGCGCCATCTCGTCGCTGGTACTGACAGCCGACAGGTCAGCGCTGCCACGGCGAGACAAGGAGCCAGATGGCGCGCCAACGTCGCTTGTTGGCCGCATCGACCCACGGGAAATGGGTTCGCGTGTCGTCCGACAGGCACCGAAGGACTTGGAGAAGAAGAAGAAAAAGGCCGTGGACCGCCAGGATGGGGCTGAGAAGCAGACCAAGCGGAAGACGGAGCAGGGGTTTGGGTATACGGATATCATCGAGGCGACGCAGGATGTTGAGGGGTTGACGTATCGCCCGAGGACAGTGGAGACGCGGGAAGTCTACGAGCTGATTCTTTCCTCTGTCCATGGAGCTCTCGGTGACCAGGCGCAGGATATTATTCGCAGTGCGGCTGATACTGTGCTTGAGACGCTCAAGAACGAGAATATGAAGGACTTTGACAAGAAAAAGGAAGTCGAGGAGGTTTTGGGCGCCATTTCCAACGAAAGCTTTTCTCAGCTCGTCACTCTATCCAAGAAGATCACGGATTACAATGCGGAGGACGAGACTATGGCTGACCCCGACATGGAACGCAAGGACGCAGAAATAGACGACGAGGTCGGTGTTGCTGTCGTGTTCGACGAAGAAGAGCAGGATGAGGAAGACGAGGAAGGCTTTGAGATCCGAGAGGACTCTGACGAGGAAGAAGAGGAAGCACCAGAGGCCCCCGAGGGCGTCGACGAAGAGGGGGACGACCAGATGGTCATTGGCGGTAAATCCGAAGTCAAATCGTCCAAAGCCGACCAGGACATCGTTTCTCCCCATTCCATTGACGGTTTCTGGGTGCAGCGTCAAATCTCAGAAGTCTACCCGGACCCCGTCACCGCCGCCGACAAAGCCTCCTCCGTCCTATCCATCCTCGGCTCCGAATCCAGCCTCCGTGACTGCGAAAATCAGCTCATGGAGTTGTTCGAGTACCAGAGCTTCCACATCACCACCAAGTTCCTCAAAAACCGCGACGTCGTCGTGTGGTGCACGAAACTCATGCGCAGTGACGCGGACGAGCGCGTGAACGTCGAAGTTGCAATGCGCGAGAAGGGCGTTGGGTGGATCCTCCGCGAGCTCGCTGGCGACCGACAGACCAAGGCGCGCGCCGACGACGCCATGGACGTCGACCAGAAGCCTGAGGTCCCCAAGACCGCTACACTCGCCCCGGGCTCAACCGTACAGCCCAAGCGCACTGTAGACCTCGAGAGCATGGCCTTCAGCCAGGGCGGGCATCTCATGTCGAACAAGAAGTGTAAACTCCCCGACGGGTCGTTCAAGCGCGCGAAGAAGGGGTACGAGGAGATTCATGTGCCTGCTCCAAAGAAGAAGGAGGTTGCGCAGGGAGAGCTCGTGCCGATTGCGTCGTTACCGCAGTGGGCAAGGGAGGCGTTCAGCGTGCCAAATCTTAATGCAGTGCAGAGTAAGGTGTATCCAGTTGCGTTTGGTACGGATGAACCAATCTTGCTTTGTGCGCCTACTGGTGCTGGAAAGGTATGTAGTCGCATTCAAATCGTTGGAACGTTTTATTTATTGCATATTTACAGACTAATGTTGCTCTGCTCACGATCCTCAACGAACTCAGCAAGCACCGCGACGAAGAAACCGGGGCTTTTGACCTCGACGCCTTCAAAATCGTATACATAGCCCCCATGAAAGCACTCGTCCAGGAGATGGTCGGAAACTTTACGAGCCGCCTCAAGGTCTTCGGGATGAAAGTCGGCGAACTCACAGGCGACTCCCAAATGACGAAGCAGCAAATAGCCGAAACGCAAATCATCGTCACGACGCCAGAGAAATGGGACGTCATCACGCGCAAGAGCACCGATACGAGCTACACCAACCTCGTGAGGCTCATCATCATTGATGAGATTCACTTGCTGCACGATGAGCGTGGGCCGGTGCTGGAGAGCATCATCGCGAGGACGATCAGGAGGATGGAGCAGACTGGGGACTATACGAGGCTTGTCGGATTGTCTGCGACGTTGCCGAACTACCAAGACGTAGCCACGTTCCTGCGCGTAGACGAGTCCAAGGGCCTATTCTACTTCGACGCTTCGTACCGCCCCTGCGGGCTCCAACAACAGATCATCGGTATCACGGAGAAGAAGGCGATTAAGCGGTACCAGCTTATGAACGAGATCTGCTACGAGAAGGTGTTAGACCAAGCCGGGAAGAACCAAACCTTCGTCTTCGTCCACTCGCGGAAAGAGACCGCCAAGACCGCTCGGTTCCTCCGGGACATGGCGATCGAGAAGGAGACCATCACCCAGTTCGTCAAGCCCGATTCTGCGGTGCGGGAGATCCTGCAGGAGGAGGCGGGCAACGTGACGGATTCTGCGCTGCGGGACCTCCTGCCGTTTGGGTTCGGTATCCACCATGCGGGGATGAACAGGGACGACAGGAGGCTGGTGGAGGAGTTGTTCGCGGATGGGTCGATTCAGGTGCTGGTGTGTACCGCTACGCTCGCGTGGGGTGTTAACCTCCCTGCGCATACCGTCATCATCAAGGGCACCCAGATCTACAATCCAGAGAAGGGTCGCTGGGTCGAACTTTCGTCGCAGGATGTCCTTCAGATGCTTGGGCGTGCAGGCAGACCGCAGTACGATACGTTTGGAGAGGGTGTGATCATTACGAACCATTCGGAGCTGCAGTACTACTTGAGTCTTGGGAACCAGCAGTTGCCGATCGAGAGCCAGTTTGTGGCGAAGTTGGCGGATTCGTTGAATGCGGAGGTCGTCCTGGGGACAATTAGGAACAGGGACGAGGCGGTGCAGTGGTTGGGATATACTTATCTGTGAGCCCTTCTCTTTTTCTACCTGCCTATCTGGCGATGGCTCATAATGATGAATGCACAGATACGTTCGCATGCTCCGTTCTCCCGGTCTCTACGGCGTCGGCGCAGACTACCAAGATGACGACGCTCTAATCCAGAAACGCGCGGATATCATACATTCGGCTGCAGTGTTGCTGGAGAAATGCCAACTCATGAAATACGAGCGTGCGACGGGACGATTCCAGAGCTTGGAGCTCGGAAGGATCGCGTCTCATTATTATGTGACGTACAACTCGATGATGGTGTATAATCAGCATTTGAGGCCCACTATGGGGATGTTGGAGTTGTTCAGGGTGTTTGCGCTCAGTAACGAGTTTAAGCTTCTTCCTGTACGTCAGGAGGTACGTGGTTTTGGTTTTGGATTTGCGTGTTGCTGATTCACTGACTAACTGGCTCGGTTGTACAGGAAAAACTCGAACTCGCGAAACTTTTGGAGCGCGTGCCTATTCCGGTCAAAGAGAGCGTCGAGGAACCGGCTGCGAAGATTAACGTCCTCCTCCAGGCGTATATCTCCCAACTCAAACTCGACGGCTTCGTCCTCCTCGCTGATATGGTATTCGTCCAACAATCCGCCGGCCGTATCCTTCGTGCCATGTTCGAAATCTGTTTAAAACGCGGATGGGCCGTCCCGGCCAAGGCTGCACTTGAGCTGTGCAAGATGGTGGAAAAGCGCATGTGGGGCTCCATGACTCCCTTGAGGCAGTTCAAGGGTGTCCCGGCGGATGTGGTGAGGAAGGCTGAGGGAAAGCAGTTCCCTTGGTTCAGGTATTTTGACCTCGAAGCAGCTGAGATAGCAGAGCTTATTGGTATACCAAACGCTGGACGCCTCGTGCATCGCTTAGTGCACAATTTCCCGAAACTGCAGCTCCAGGCGCAGGTTCAGCCGATTACGAGGTCGTTGTTGAGGATCGACCTCAGCATTATTCCGGATTTCCAATGGGAGGAGAAGATCCATGGCGGAGCGGAGACGTTCCATATTTTGGTTGAGGATGTGGATGGGGAGGTTGTGCTGTTCCATGATTCGTTTGTCCTGAGGCAGAAGTATGCGGAGGACGAGCATAATGTGACAATCACGGTCCCGATGTTCGAGCCTGTGCCGCCGAACTATTATATCTCCATCATCTCTGACCGTTGGCTCCATGCCGAAACCCGCCTTCCTATCTCGTTCAAGCATCTCATCCTTCCCGAAAAGTTCCCGCCCCCGACCCCTCTTCTGGACCTCCAGGCCCTTCCGCTCTCCGCATTGCATAACAAGGAGTTCGAGGAAATCTACGCATCTACTATCGAGACGTTCAATAAGATCCAGACGCAGGTCTTCCAGGCACTGTACACGTCTGATGAGAATGTGTTCATTGGCGCCCCGACGGGAAGCGGCAAGACCATTTGCGCGGAGTTTGCGCTCTTGCGCCTTTGGAGCAAGCGTGATGCTCCACGTGCGGTTTGTATAGAACCGTATCAGGAGATGGTGGATCAGCGTGTTGCGGAGTGGAGGGCCAAGTTTGCGAACTTGCAAGGTGGGAAGGAGATCGTCAGTCTTACAGGAGAAACGAGCGCGGATTTGCGCCTGCTTGAGAAGGGGGATGTTATCATTTGCACACCCTCACAGGTTTGTCCATAGCCTTCTTTATCTTTCATTGGGCGCTGATAGTTTTTGACAGTGGGATGTCATTTCGAGACGATGGCGCCAGCGCAAGAACGTGCAGAACATTGGGCTTTTGATTGCGGACGAGGTTCAGCTCGTTGGTGGTGAGGTTGGACCAACTTACGAAGTTATCATCTCTCGTACTCGCTATGTCTCTGCGCAGACGGAGATCAAGACTCGTATCGTTGCGTGTGGTGTATCACTGGCGAACGCTCGGGATTTGGGCGAATGGATGGGAGCACCTTCGCATGCTATTTTCAACTTCTCTCCAAGGTATGGTTTCGTACTTCTTTCTCTGTTAATTTTGATGCTCACTATGCTTTCATTCAGTGCGCGCCCGTTGGACATGGACATCCACTTGCAATCCTTCGCTATCCCTCACTTCCCATCATTGATGATTGCGATGTCGAAACCAGCGTACCTCGCAATCGTCGAGTACTCGCCCACCAAGCCCGTCATCGTTTTCGTGCCGTCTCGTCGCCAGTGTCGCCTCACTGTGGACGATATCCTGACTCACTGTTCGGCTGATGATAAACCTGATCGGTTCTTGAATATTGAGCTGGAGGATCTACAGCCTCATTTGGACCATATACGCGATCCTGGATTGGCTGAAACTCTCAAGCATGGTATTGGCTACTTCCATGAGACGTTGGACAAGCAGGATAAGCGCATTGTCCAGAGGTTATTCGACTCTGGTGCTATTCAGGTTCTAGTTGCTTCGAAGGTACGTAGTGTGTGCTCGTCGAAGTCTACTATACTGATGAAGCTGTAGGACACTGCCTGGAGCCTTCCCGTTGCCAGCTACATGGTCATCATTATGGGCGTACAGTTCTACGAAGGCAAGGAGCACAGGTATATCGACTATCCTGTGATGGACGTACTTCAAATGATGGGCCGTGCTTGTCGACCAAAAGACGACGAACGAAGCCGCTGTGTGCTTATGTGCCAGCAAACGCGGAAGGACTTCTATAAGAAGTTCCTGGCAGAGGGACTTCCCATTGAATCACACTTGCCGACTCACCTCCTCCACGACTACTTCCTTGCTGAGATCGCGGTCAAGACGATCGAGAATAAGCAGGATGCTATGGTGAATAGACATTCTCATACGCTATTTATCATCTCTGATATGCCACATCGCAGGATATCTTGACGTGGACCTACTTCTACAGACGGATGACGCAGAACCCGAATTACTACAACCTACACAATGTCAGCCATCAGCATCTGTCAGACCACCTGTCGGAACTCGTCGAAAATACCTTGACCGACCTGGTCAACTCGAAATGTATTGCCATTGGTAAGTCGTCCAGCTTTCTTGTCTCTATATATGTCTCTGACCGGGTAACAGAGGACGAAATGGATGTGTCCGCTCTTAACCTTGGCATGATCGCTGCCTACTATAACATCTCTTGTGAGTTTCTTTACAAGTGCCTTGTGATTTTCACTCAAGTTTTGTCAGACGTCACCGTTGAGGTTTACACGCTGTCCCTCAAGGAACGTACGAAGTTGAAGGGTCTATTGGAAGTCGTCTCCTCCTCAGCCGAATTCGAGACCATTCCTATTCGTCGACATGAGGAGTCCCTACTCCGCCGTATCTACGACCGTGTACCTGTCAAGTTGGACAAACCTGACTTCGAGGCGCCCCACTTCAAAACATTCCTTCTACTTCAAGCCCACTTCTCTCGCATTCACCTTCCTCCTGATCTCGCTGCCGATCAGGTTCTTGTGCTTGAGAAGGTGCTTAACCTCCTGTCGGCTTGCGTGGACGTAATGTCCTCCAATGCCTGGTTAAATGCCTTGGGTGCCATGGATCTCTCGCAAATGTGCGTTCAGGCGATGTGGGAGACTGACTCTCCCTTGAAACAGATCCCTCACTTCGAACCAGAGGTATGCCTTGTTCTGTGCTAATATGTTCAATAGCTGACTCTGACTGCGTCCAGGTCATTAAGCGTTGTAAGGACGGTGGTATTGAATCAGTATATGACGTCATGGAAATGGAGGACGACAAGCGCAACGAACTTTTACAAATGAATCCAACACAAATGTATGTTTCCTTAACTTCGTGATCGTTTGTTCGTTTTTATCTAACTCTCCTTTTAGGCGTGATGTTGCCACCTTCGTGAACTCCTATCCCACCCTCGATGTTGCGCAAGAGCTTGTCAAGGGAGAGTACACTGCAGGCGCCCCCATTATCCTTCAAGTTGCGCTGTCGAAGGATGTCGATGAAGACGACGTGGATGGTGACGATCAGAACGTCATTGCTCCCTTCTACCCCTCCAAGAAAATGGCCAACTGGTGGCTTGTTGTCGGCGATTCAAACACTCGCCAACTCCTGGTGATCAAGCGTGTTACTGTAAACAAGAGCCTCTCTGTCAAGCTCGAGTTTACGCTCCCCAAGGGCCGACACTCGCTCAAGCTCTACGTCATTTGCGATTCGTATATTGGGGCAGACCATGATATCGCGCTTGACCCAATAGATGTTGCGGAAGGCGAAGAGAGCGATAGTGATGAGGATATGGAGAGTGATGAGGAGTAGAAGGTCTTTTACATATTTTACTGATCATATTGTAATCTATTGCTCACTGCATTTGTATCTTTACTTGCTTTCTTGTAACTCAGTTTGCTGGCATACCCAACTAAGAGCTAACCAGGTGTCATCTTCGCTATGAAAATTTTACAATACGCAGAGATATTTTTTGGTTCGTTCAGCAGTAGGTACGTTACTTGGAGCACAGGCGGACCATACCGATATGTAGTAGGCATTGAACATCAGTTCGCATGATAGACACGTCGTATTTGGTGGGGGACATAAGTGAATCTACCCACTCGGTCGTGACAATGAAGTCTGCGATGTCATTATTTCTACGCTGCCCAGCGATCTCCCAGCTAAATTCGTTACTTTCTGGAAGTGCAGCAGTCGGAACGGCGTGGCCGCGAAATTTGAAAGGATTGTGAAGACAACCTGACTTTTTTGGAGACTTATTGATATGGCCTTTTGTTTATCAATCTGGGATAATTCAATGCCTCCTTGGCTCAGTTGGCTAGAGCGCAGGTCTCATAGAAATATGACGCAGATCCATGTGACTGTGTAATCCTGAGGTCGCAAGTTCGAGCCTTGCAGGGGGCACTTATTAAAAGGCGCATACTTTTTTTACTTTATCCGTCTACTGTTTATTATATCTTCTCTTTAATTGCGGCTCCAGAGCCTCCGAAACCTCTTAGCAGTTCCAAAAGATAACATCCTTCTGCTTGGACTGACACTGTAACTTCGATAATCGTCTGTATGTCGTCAAGGTCTGATGTTGTACCAGCTTGTGCTTCCCGGATACTGAAAAACGACGAAATTGATTCGTATCATTCATCATGCTACACAGCGAGATTCAGATTCTAATTCATTGACTACCTGCGCATCCAATTCCCCCCAGCGCTGATCGGCAAAGAGTTTTCTGCGGGAAGAAAACGCTGGTAGCGCTCGTCGGATGTAGGCTGCCCACCTGCGAGCCTCCTCAGCATTATTGTATCGAATTATGATGTACAGGGAGGGACACCTTGACATTTCATCGGCAATGCTATCTAGCAGAGTAAAGTCAAACAGCTCTACTTTCACAGAATAGAAGACGCTGAAGCATATGTAGACCTTCGTCGGTAAAGGTGTAGAAAGCTCACGGATGAGTTGCGTTACTTCCACTACATTGGAGGGGTTAAGTGGATCGAGGCATGTTAAACTGGTGATATTTGGATTATCCTTTAATGTTAGATGCCACTTCCCTGCCAGAAAGAGGTCAGTGATGTCTTTCAAAGATTTGCGCAACACACCTCCTGGAGCCATAGGCAAAGTCAGAGTTTCCAAGGTTGGACCTGTGGCCGAAATGAGTTTGGATATCATGGAGAGAGCTTCCGGGTGAACGGATTCCAACCACAGGTCCCGAATCTGACGTAGAGGCAAGAAGGAATATGTTGAAGTCGTTATGAGGGAAAGAATAAATATATCGACCTCCAATTCCACGGACGTCAACAACGATAACCGAGCAATGGTGTTTCTAAACGCGCCGCTGAAACTTGCATCGTTTACCCGATACCGAATTGTACGAACAGACAAGTGTAGGAGGCCCGAAAAACTGTTTGTGAATGAAACAAAGTCCGACGAGCGTTCAAAGGCAATAGATCGCCATTTCAAATTTGAAGTTGTGCATGAGAGATTCTGAAGGAGTGCCCGATTTTGGGGTAGAAGGAGTTCCCAGTTAAGATTCAGGAATGTCAGCTTCTGAACCTGGGAGAGGCATGGAAGAACGGCCTGGATAATGTCGTTAAGCCCATCATACGATGACTGTGTCGCCCGCCTTTGCTCTACCTCTTCCCAATCACATCTAATATATTCGTCGTCATCCCCGCTGATGCAAAGAGAATGGATGTAGGAGCACAGCAGAGAGTTGTTGAACGAAAAGGCATCAATGAGGCGCTTGTTAACTGCAGGGTCGAGGGCATGCCTAAGCGTAAGCTGGAAATCACGAAAGAGCCAATGTCGGGCACGAGTGAGCCACTGGGACGAGACAAGGGTACACTGGGACAGTGTTTCGAAATCTCCACGCAACTCGTCAATGATAAGCTCGCACACGTCCCTGGGTAGATTACACCAGGGTGCAAGTCCTGCTGGATAAGTTAAATATCTGACCATAATCACAGCTTAGAAAGGATCTATACCCTGTCGAACAGAAGGCACGACAACAGGTTTATATAGGAGCGACGGTTGAAAGATGCGAGATGCTGGCCAGGCTAGTGACTGTGACTGTGACTTGTGACTCAGGCTTCGACCAACATTCCGCTTCCACCAAAGGCACTATAGAGATATACTGACTGCTCCCTCGACCCCTAGACCTGTCGGACGATCCTTGACAAACGATCTTATACACCACACTCTCTTTTTTTGCGATGAACGAGACTTCGGAGGCCTATAGCAAGTCGGAGCAGGTGCCGCCATCTTCAAGTTCGGACGATAACTTGGATTCTATTCTCCGAACACGGGTGGATGTTTATGATATTCGTTTTCGGGAACTGCAGACTCGACGAGTAGAATGGTGGGAATCGAAGCGCGTCAAATCATGGTTATTACAAAAAGGATACACTCTGTATTGCCACATGTACTATGATGGACTCATTGCACCTGCAGAGGTTTTCCCGCCTAACGTTGAACGCAAAGAGAATGCCTTTCCTTCCGCTTACCATGGAGGGCTCACCCTGGAAAATCCACCGATATTTTACGCCCTCACAGGTGTAAGAGTGCGTGTTGTCTTGCGACGCCAGGATAATCACTGACAGTTGACTTTAAATTAGTGCATTGTTAACTATGCCTATGATGCTCAGGGCAGACACTTTGCTTTAAAGGCCATTCTAAATGGGAGCGAAGAGCTGCGAATCCTCAAATATTTACACAATCAAGGCATCCCGCCCTCCGTGGACGAATTTGACAACGTGATACCCATTCTTGACATCTTGGCTTGCGAAGGTCACTGGATTGCTGTAATGCCTAGGTATTCTAGTTGCCTCGTTGAAGTAATAACACCACTGACTTATCAACTTCGCAATGAGATGGGGCATGAACCCTGAACTTCCGAAATTTTGTTATACATCAGAGGTTCTGCACTTTATTCACTGTCT
>JABAJV010008849.1:0-14933 GCA_018854895.1 Tricholoma furcatifolium | reverse complement strand
CCCACCACACTTCCTCTGTCTGACGATAACATCTCCCAGGTTTTACGCTCAGCATCTGGTCCTGGGTACCTGGATGTCCAGGGGCGGTAGCGGTAGTATTTTGGTCTCGTGGAAGATCAAAATCTTATAGCTACACCAGGAAAGGCCCGGATCAAACGATTACATACACACCTAGGCAAAAAAGTAGCTTGGGGCGCCATGAATGCTGCTCCGGACGCGCAGTTATGCGTACTGTATACTCAATCAACAGGACCATATATTCTGTTTACTATCTCATATCAAAGTCAACCCTGGTATGCGTATTTAATCGGATGCGTACTATATCTTTTTATATATGTAGCAGGTCTACATGCTCAGCCCATTCCATCATATACCCGTGGATGAGGCGGGGAATATCTTACATTTACGCCGCGCACGACGAATTTAACGCTAAGTGACTCCGCATCTCCTAGACTCCAGTCTCCTCGTAGTCTCGAGGCAGACGTTACGGATATAGTATACAACATTACCCGTCACAGACTTGCCCAAATAAACACTCTCGTACAAACTAACTTCCAGGACGACTGGCACGAGTCTAGTCTCCTCGTGAAGGGAAGCGAATTTGTCACATCTTCACAGAAGAGTTCGGCAGATGCCGAGTAATTTACCACCTCTCTATCTCACAACCATCCCATCCATATCAGCTATTGGACCACTCATCGCTGCGTATACGGTGCCTTAACTTGACCATGAGGCATATCATGCATGATAGAATGGAAGTAGACGACATAGCTGTACCCGCGCAGACCAAACTTCGTCCGTTGTCTGCTGCTCAGGAGCGGAATCTTGTCGACTTTCTCGATGAAAAGTTTCTCCAACTCACCCGTGGCTATAAGAAGCGGTTTGTTATTTTAAATATCTCCACATACACTCAGTGACCTTTATTTGTTGCTCACTTTCACTTCGCCAATTTCAGCTTGGAACCTACAACACACTTGCCAACTCTTCATGATTACCTCGATGCTAGCCGCCAGATACTATCTATCATAATCCAGATCCCCCCTATTGACCCATCAACATCCCTTCGAACGGCTTATCTTCTGAGGTTAACGAATGATACATTGACTTCTATGTTGGGATATCCTTCGGATCAAGTTTCCTTGCCTGAAGCACTAGACTGGCTCGATGATCTTGACCAAGCATGGTCCGCAGTGCTTCAAGCGCAGGTTTGGGATCCCGTTGCTCGGACTGGTGTTGACCTGTTCATTGATGCGGCCGACGCTGCCCAAGGGGTCAAGTCTTCAGCCATATCTCAAACAGAACGCATACGCCTTAGGAGTTTAATTATAGGAAATTCTGGAAACTTGGAGGAGTGGCTTGAAAATCAGACGAACGGAGAAGAAGATGTAGAGAGCATGCTTCAAAGACTTGGGTTACAAGCTGAATTCGACGATTTATTTTCGAGGACTCTAGAGTACCTTGGGGTGGTCTGAAGTTGCATTTCGCCTTTGGCCTCGTAACTAAATTTCTTGCATCGTATTTTAGGCGCTTCTAGTCATGTACATCCATGCCACGCTTATACATAGTTTGTGTAGAGGGCTGCCTGCCAGTGCGCAACTCAGCGCTCGGATCAGTCAGCGGAGTCTTAGGTATCTCTTGTTCCCCATCCACCATGTGCATGAATCCTTCCAAGTCTTACCATTTGACACTGCCTATCACAAGGGCGAACTAGAATTCCTGTTCCATGATTCTACGTGCCTCTACACGAGATGCCAAGGTATGCTTAGGTGGCCGCTATCAGTCCCTTCGGGGGTTCAAGAAATTTGATACCTTGCACCTGTTCCGAATCACCATATGCTTTACTGCGTCTGACCGCAGTACGATTCACAAGAATTCCGGCATGTTCATTCCGTCAGTTTTGACGAAGCCGGGACAAGACTGTCTCCGTTGTCCGTTCCTGGGGCCTGTTGGCGCTACGAACATGTAGGCTGTCAGTCTGCCTTGATATCCTCAATCGGCCTAGGACCAACGGGAACCGTACCTTCTACGGCGTGATGAGATGGTGCCGTAGCCTGTAGGCTGTCGAACAGAAAGATGGGTATAAATAAGCTCGTAAGCTGAACGAAATCAATTCAGCGCAATATCATGCCAGCTCTCCTTCCATACGCAGATCAAGAAAACTATGCAGCCTTGGTTGAAGCCCAAGAAAATGAAGAGGGTTTCGTCAATGGTATATGGTTTTCGTGCGTTCAACTTTCTTTCTTGCGCCTTTGGTTATACTCACCATTCAACCGCAGAATCCTAAGCCAGTGCTTTGAAGCCCAGATCGGCCGGCTGGAATACTCTGTCAATCCAGAGGTGGCTCATGTGGGTGTAGGAAATAGCGACCTTCTTGTTACGAGAAACGACTTCCAACAAGCGACACCAACGATCACTTGGCAGATTATGTTGGAGGGGAAGGCTGGCGACAGCACCGACCTATTCACCGACGCGTTAGATCAGCTTCTAAAATATGTGGTTACCATCGAGCCAAATCATTTCTGCTACCTCATTGCGGCACGAGGAGGTCACTGCATGTTTTGGAAATACCAAGTGGGGAACGATCCAATGCTTGATGGCGAATATAAACCCATGTCTGTCAATGTCGGAGGGCAGGTAGTTTGGGCCCATCCCAACTTCCCTCTTTCCGAGGAGTACTCCATAGTCAACGATCAGAACCAAATATCTGTATTACTAGATTACATTAAAAATCACCCTGGTGGACATAGATAATGGACGGTAGAATACTAAACTTCTGTAGCACTTTCGAGAGTTTTTGTAGGCCATCTGAATACACGCCAAATCCTTCGATTTCGGTTACAAATTTGTTTCGTAGGCATCATGCACCATTTAAGAAGCGATAATCTCAAGTTCTTTGACGGCTATCGAGGGAATAAGAATCCTAAAATCGAGAAGCACCAGAGGCCCTCGCGAACTTTGATGTTCTGTTCGAGCAAGAGAACAATCGCATTGGATCCATCTGGATATACAGCGGCGTCTGGGCCACCGGGCGGTGTTGATATAGAAGGAGCATACTTCCCCAGTGCAAGGATGCGGGGAAATGCATAATGACTTGGTTCCCGATCATTGGGAACGACACAGAGTGTTTGGGCGAAGCTGGCACGACGGAAGAAGGGATCAACAAGGGAATGGGCCGGATGACAAGATGGTCTTGTTGATCTCGAACGTTGAGAATAGGTTTAGGTTAAATACCGTCGATATGCGTAAAAGAAATGATGACGAACTCTGTCCTTATTTCACACTTCGGCGGGCGCTAACTGGAGAGGAGTGTGGCTGTAACACCGCTGGTCGAAGGAGCTTAAAAATGTCGTTTTGGATAACTTGACGCGTACTCTCTATGCTGTTGGGCGGCATTCTGTACCCACCACGAAGGTTCAGGATGATGTATGAGCTTCTAGTATGCCAATTGCGTCTGGAGTTAGTGAATATGATCGTCTTCTTTCATGTAGGATTCGATTGCGTCCATATTTGCCAACAGCGGCGAGTCAGCCAGAGTGTCCCAGAGGTCGACGTGTAGTGTATCTCTGTAGGCATTGAGGAATGCGAGAATGAGATCCAATGAATGAGGGTCACGAAGCGGAATTGGCGCAACGATGAGCAGCATGCGGTCAGCAACAGTCATTCCCTCTGCTCGTGAGTCAACGAAATCGCAAAAGGCCCTCCTTGACTGGTAAGGGGGAAGACGTGCAAGGTATTGGTGGGCTTCGAGAATAGTCCTGGTTGCAGCACCGACGCGTAGTATGGAGGTAAAATCTTTGGAAGCTCTTCTGGGGAAATTGCGACGCGCGCCGTTTTTAGGGGTATAGGTTGTGCATCAAGCGCTTTGCAGATATGGGTCGGAATAGAGTCAGGCAAGAACTCGAAAGCGGGGCACAGGATTGCTGCTGCGACCGGCGTTGTCTATAAAACCACATTCAGTTGCGTTGATGGATGGCAATGAAGTGGGCTTTCCCGTCGCGGGAGACGTCGGTAGCAGCGTCACACGCCTAATGATCTGGACACGTGGTCGAGTATCCAGGTTATGCCGAGCTACACAGAAAAATCAAAATCAGTGGACAAGTTGCCGGTGAAGAGTGTAACAGTACTATTTTACTGCCGAACGACTACACATCCAGAACTATGCCATAAACGCCGTCGTGCTAGAAGTAGTAAAATCATAACTAGTAGTAGTCGTCTGATGACCTACGCTTAGGATTAGGGCAAAATTTGATCCACTCTATCATCAATCTAATGGCCATTTGTCCCTGCGTTTCTGTGATATCATATATTACACCGTTACGGCGGGAAAATGGTTGGGATTCATCGTAGAAGCAGACCTCGCCCCTCTTCCCCACTTCATCGAATAAGACGTACATCGGTGCTAGGCGAGCGATCGTCTTCGCCTTGTCGAATCTCCAGAACATGCACTTGTGACCTATAGCAGCTATGAGGTAGCAAAACTGGTTGGCTCCCAGCTGTTCAGCATAGCCTACAAGTTGATCAAGCGTGTTCTCGAATGTGTTGTTTTTGTGCTCCCTTTTGCCTTCAATGATAATCTGCCATCTGCGGGTCACCTCTAGCTTTCCATTACTGTTGGTATCGAAGAAGTTTTTGACCACAAGTAGGTCACTGAAATCTTTATGAGGAAGCCTCGGTTCTGGGTTGATAGTGTAGGTCAACTGTTGGAGGTGATTGTTAAGGAAGTGGTGCATAATCCTGCGTAATATATTAAAATGAGTGGAAGAGCCAGTGGCGAAGCAGTGGGTGACGTACGAGAACCACAGCCCATTGACAAAAGGCTCTAACTCGCGACATGCAACGGCGTATCGCTCAACATCCTCTGGATCTGCTCCTCCCAGGATATGAGTCCAAGTGTTGGAAACTCCGAAATCCATGGTTTCGGTGCGGAAAGACGAATTGCTGTTCTACCCAGGTTCCATTCAGTATTTAAAACTTCTCTCCATCCGACCATGGCGGGTCAGATGGTAAACCCAATGGCAGACGAGGTACGGAAAGTCTTGAGCCGGAACAAGTGTTGGAGAACTGCAATGCACCCAGTGGCAGGAGAATGGCATCTGGGCCTGAAGGCATAACGTCCAGGAGCACAGCGGCGATGGTTTTGCGCCGTTCTTTCCAAGAAAATAGAACGAGAAACATGACAGAGCAGTACGTTCTCGATAACAGATATCCTGTTCCTGTTGAGTCGGCACGATTTCTGCAGATGACAGGAAACTTGCGGAGGCACAGAATTATTGCTGTAAGCCGTTTAACAGCATGAATTTTCAAGTTGATTCTGAAAGATTATAAGTAAAGGTAAAGGATATGCGATCGAATTCGTAACTGGAAACTTCAAAGTTACAGTCCTTGCGGATATCCTAGGTTGTTCGCACGACTCGCCGGATTTCTGTGGCAGATGACAGGAAACTTGCCAAGTTCGGAATCATTGCTGTAAGCCTGTAACAGCATGAGTTTCCAAGTTGAAATCCTGCTTCCTCCTCTCTACGTGCCTGTGCGATTTACTTGAAGACAATTTCGGCATGTTCATTCTTTTGCCTTCGACGAAGACGGAAGGCACAGGACAATTTGACTGACTCCGTTCAAGTTGTCTGTTCAACTTGAGGCCTGTTTCAACCTGTTAGCGTTATGAATGTTGCCTGCTTTGATATCCTGAAACGGGGCCCAGGACCTGTGAGATCGTACCTTCAACTACGGCGTGATGAGATACTATTAGGGTGCCGTAGCCTGTAGGCTGTCAAACGGGAAGGTGAGTATAAATAAGCTCGTAAGCTGAACGAAATCATTTCAGCCAGTGGAATTTTCCTTTCCAAACGCAACCCAAGATATGTTTGAGGAGCCCAAGAAGGCATTGCTCTTTGGCGACGCAACCCAAGAGAGGTTTGAGACCTTGGCTAAAGCTCAAGAAAATGAAGAGGGTTTCGTCAATGGCTTATGGTTTTCGTGAGTTCTTTCTTCTTGTGCTTTTCATTTGTATATACTCACCATTCAACCGCAGAATCTTAAGCAAATGCTTTGGAGAAAAGATACGCTCACTGGAATACTGTGTTAATCCAGAGGTGGCTCATGAGGGCATAGGACCTCGTGGGGGTGATGGACACAGTGACCTTCTCGTGACGAAAAACGACTTCAAAAAAGGGAAGATCACTTGGCAGGTTATAGTTGAGGGGAAGGCTGGCGACAGCGAAGACACCTTCCAGGATGCGTTAACACAGCTTCAAAACTATGCGGGTACCATCGACCCAGGTCATTTCTGCTACCTCATTGTGGCAAAAGGAAGAACATGCATGTTTTGGAAATACCTATTGGGAGACCATCCAGCGCCTATTTCCAAACTAAAACCCATGTCTGTGGATGCATATGGGAAAGTGGGTTGGGGCCATTTCGAGGCTCCTCTTTCCGAGATGTATTCCATAGTCGACAATCAGGAAGAAATAGCTGTGTTACTAGACCACATTTTACAGAACCCCGGGGGACGAGACGGGACAGATGGACACTTTTGAACTTCTGTAGCACTTTTAGGAGTTATTGTAAGCTAGAGCTGCAACCACAGGACCAAGACCTATCAGACTGTCTTGTGTGATCTGCTGATACGTAATACGTTCTTGGAAGGACTGAGTATTGACGCCACTGAATTGACGCGCGTAGCCGTTTGTTGGTAGGGTATGGTTTGTACCCGGCGAGGCATAACCATCTGAATATAGTGCGCCAGATCCTTCGATTTCGGTTACAAATTTGTTTCGTAGGCATGATGCACCATATAATGCAACTATTTGAGAAGCGATGGTCTCGAGTTCCTTCACGACTACCGAGGGAATAAGAATTCTAATGTCGAGAAGCAGAAGAGGCCGTCGCGAACTTTGAATGTCTGGACGAAGTTGAAACGACTGAAGAAGTCGATCAGGCAGGAATGACAAAATGGCCTTGTTGATCTCGAGCGTTGAGAATACTGTAGGTCCAGGTTAAATACCGTCTATAGGCGATAAAGGAATGCTGGCGGACCCTGTCCTTCTTTCACACTTTGCGGGCGCTACCTGGAGAGGAGTATGACTGTAACTCCGCTGGTCGAAGGAGCTTGAAAATGTCGTTTTTAATAACTATACGCGTACTTTCTATGTCGTTGGGCGGCATTCTGTACCCGCCATGAAAGTCCAGGATGATGTATGTGGGCCTCGGTATCCTGTCCTGTAGTGGAGCGATAAAGATAGTCGAGATGATTAAGTGAAACGCGACTAGAGTATGGTAGAAGATCGGTGCCACGAACTTTAATCATCCTAGTGTCTGCGGCGCAGACAATGTCCAGGAATGCTCCTTCGGAACGAGAGAGTAACTCCTTAGCCATCTTGGGGCTGCCAACCTCGATCCGGCCCCATATCCATGGATTGCTCAATGCGATAGACCGCCACTGTCGACAAACTTGAGAAATAGCCAATCGGTTTGGCCTCTCGCCCTGCGTCAGAGGCGTGGCAGCACACATTTGGAAAATCTTCTCAAGAATCTCTGGAGGAATGTAGATGATGAGTGAAGGTCCCTCCGGAGATCGAAGCCTCGCCATGGTATCAGCCAGAACTGTTTCTGCAAGTTTAGAGTCCTGTTGTGTTTGCATATCGCACTAGAGGACAGAGCCCGGGGTTTCTACCGATGTTACTGACAAGTCACGTCAGCATGATATGTCGAGATTGTAATAGCATACAACGCACCGTATAGGCTGTTGAGTTGGTAAGAAGGGAACCGTAGCCATGATCTAATTCTCCACACAGAACTTAGGGCCAGAAAAGGTCAAACTGTTCGACATGAAGGCAGTTGATCAATGTGCCAGGACATGAACAGACGAAAATCAAGATCTCTGTCAATAGAAACAAGATCATGCACTGACGGAGGTGTACATGAAATCGATTCGTAAATCTCAAGCTCAATCCGGTCCATGTATGATGTGATCTTTATATCGTCGATCAAGTTTTCTTTCGATGGGTGGTGACTAGGACCCTGAGGTCGACAATCATGTTATGTTCGTCTGACACACAGAGAAAATCCAAGCGGGGAGGAGTAGCCATTATAGTCAATTAACTCTATGTAGAATACAAATATTAGGCAAGTACACGTACAGTCTATATCAATCTATAACCTAGAAATGCGGTCAAGGGCGCTCAATGCGCCAGCTGAAGCACTTTTGGTTGTTCATTAGATTTTGACGTTTCACTTATCCCGGTTCGATGGCTGCGGCTACCATAGTGCGACTTAAACTCCACACGACGACGCCCCTTCTTGGCTTCAACGTATGAACCCCAGCTATGCTGGTCCGAGTCCACCTTCCTTCGGGTCACAGCTTGAAGGCCCCAATCCAACACCATTTCCAATCGGTCCTTCAACATGGCCACCTCTTCGAAACAGCTGAACGCCAGAGGTCGCCGGAAACTCATCCATACATAGAACACAACTGCTCGATGTAATGCCTCCAGCATGCCAATTGCGTCTGGAGTTACGTGAGTATGATCGTCTTCTTTCATGTAGGATTCGATTGCGTCCATATTTGCCAACAGCGGCGAGTCGGCCAGAGTTCCCCAGAGGTCGACGTGTAGTGTATCTCTGTAGGCATTGAGGAATGCAAGAATGAGATCCAATGAAGGAGGGTCACGGAGCGGAATTGGCGCAACGATGAGCAGCATGCGGTCGGCAACAGTCATTCCCTCTGCTCGTGAGTCAACGAAATCGCAAAGGCCCTCCTTGACTGCGGGTTTTATCCGTGCCTGCCGGAGGTAAGGGGGAAGACGTGCAAGGTATTGGTGGGCTCCGAGAATGGTCCTGGTTCCAGCACCAACGGGTAGTGTGAGGTAAAATCTTTGGAAGCTCTCTGGGGAAATTCCGACGCGAGCCGTTTTTAGGGGTATAGGTTGTGCATCAAGCGCTTTGCGGATATGGGGAATAGAGTCAGGGAAGAAGGAGGTGACATATCCTCCCGGATTGCTGCTGCCGTGGAGACCATATCGGCCTGCACGACCCGCGATCTGTTTCGTCGAAGAGATGGAAAGATCGACATCCCGCTTTCCATCGAATTTAGTGGTAGCCTGAAAGATGATTCGCCCAATTTTCCTACAGGAAATCAGAGTGGAAGTGTTAGAACAATCAATACGAAAACATACAAGTTGAGTCCCATGCCGATAGCATCGCTGCCTATGATGATGTCATACCCACTATTGGGATCGTTGAAGAGCGCTGCTTGCTCGCTACGAATTTCGGGAGGAAGGCGTCCATACACAACAGCGCATCGAAAATCGGTAAAATCTTCAATTTTACGTTTGATAGCGAAGAGGTTTCCACGACTGAAGGTGACTATACAGTCCCCTTTCTTGACGTTCCTGAGGTCTCCGTCGATGCTCTTTTCGTCAAGGTACAGAGGCGAAAGACGCTGATACCGGTTGATGATAATCTCATCACCAGTATCCTTGAGCAAAGCCTGGACAATGGGAACTGCAGTTTCTTCACCGCAGAGATGCAATTCCTTCGCACTGGCTCCCAATACAGCGTTCGTCCAACCATGACCGCGTTCTGCATCTGCAATCATCTGGATTTCATCGATAACGGCAACGTCGTAGAGCACCTGCGTGTTGAGCATCTCCACCGTGCAAGACGTGAGCTTCGCCCAGTCGGCAACAATCCTCTGCTCCTCTCCCGTGATCATGTTGCATGGCCGGACGAATTTCGGGTTTCCTGTTTTCCGCACTTGGCCGACGTCGAGGGCAGTATTAGTGTCCACCGCAGTGGGTGGCAAAGGCTCCTCTGTCTCGCCTAAAGGCACGATTTGGCCAAGGTTCAAGCGCTCCCATATTTCGTGTGCCAGTAACCTCAATGGTCCTGCATAAACACCACAGTTGGCAGCCGCAAGGGCCCTCAAAGCATTGTGGGTTTTGCCGCTGTTTGTTGGGCCTACATGCATGATGACTTTTCGGTGCATCGTTCGGGCCATCGGGTAGGCGTCAGCAGGGAATGTCAAGTCACCAGCGCGTACAAGCGCCTGGATTTTGGTGACGGTTGTGGGTGAAATGCCGGCAGATAGGAGGGCGGCGGTTTGTGAATGGTCTGAGGCCCAGAGGAAAAAAATGTTGGTGAATAGGGTGTCTATGGCCTCCACAGGTTCTCCATCATCCAAGTGGTCCACAAAGCGATTCAAAGAGTACGTTTCATGGCCCTCTGGGGTAGAGAGCTCGCCAGCCTGAACTGCACGGACGTAGGCATTGAGTAGAGGTCGAACTTCGTCTTCGGGGATACCAAAGGAAACCAAACGGCCCTGTACCGGATGGGATTTAGACCAATTCTCGACTTCACTCTCGAAGAATGCGGGGATGTTCTGAGGGTCAATGTTTGGAGCATCTTCCACTGGCGGACCGATACGATGTCTTGTATATAACCACTTGGCGCTGGGCTGAGGTGGTTTTCTGACAAATGAATCGTTTTTTGTTGAGTGGCGGGTGAAGGGTTGGAAAGAATTATGGCCACGGGATTCAGCTGAGTTTTCAGCTCTTGGCCGTCCAGTTTTAGAGTATTTATTGTGTTTTGAGTGACCGCCACTGCGATGTCGACGAAAGCAGAGGGCTATACAAGGCCCCCTTGAAGAATTAAAGAGTGCATGTCGAGACTGAGAAAATGACAACGACAGCAGATGCATGTCGCATTCAATTATTTTGATCAGCGCTGGTCAGCTTCAAAATTCTGACATTTTGTTTACATCTGTTATCTTTGCCCACTCCTTTTGTCCAGACGACGTCAAGCCCTCTGGACCGACATGTCAGCCGCTCAACTACGGGCGCTCACGCGTCTGCGCTGTTCTATATTTCAAACATCATATAACCCAACCAGTATGAGGACGGGAGCAAAATATCTACGCGCACGCCTCCGCGGACCCTCGATGATCAAATACTATCCACCCGTCATAAACATTGCGCAGCTAGCGCGAAAATACCCAGAGCTTGAGCTCGTGGACGAGGATGAAGAGCAGAGGCTGCAGGATATTGAGGACAGGAAGAAGAGAGGCAAGGGTGCGCCGAAGAAGGCGAAGACGAAGGGTACGTCTCTGCAATTCTTCCTTTCGCAACATTGTCTCATAATAATTTCCCCTTTAGCTGACAGTAGGAGAAACCAGAGAAAGCGGTAGCCATGCCACTTGTAAAATTATTCTATTCCAGCATACGCATAATAATCTCTTTTCCGCAACCGCATAAACTCTTTCGTGAACTTCAACATTTAACCCTTCTACACGGACCTAGGTCTTGTTGTCATCATAACAAGGCATTGACTACGAACCAAGGTCGCCACTGTTCGTTTTTCGAACACCTTCTTACTGGACTTTGTAAGTTTTTCTCCACCTTTTTTGGTCTCACAATGATAGGTCGACATCAAGGACGGTCACATATCGGTAGCCTCCATCATACATATTCTGCGGAAGTTATGGTCAACTTTTCCGTTGCGACTCCGCTGCGTACGCAGCTAGGGACATGGCCGATAAACTTTACGTCTCAAGATTCGGACGCTATCACTTTCCTCAGGCTTTTAGTTGTCCTCGTGCCACAGTTAAGCTTTCCTGTACATATGGTGAAATCGACCCTGTGGCAATCCTCAGCGCAGTTTTGCGAGTTTATTAGTGGGCGCGCAGCAGTCCTCGTGGCTCAAGCTGCATACTTGATCTCTTTCCCCTCACTTTAAGCTTCCCATAAATGGATGCTTAACGCAACTTGTATGGACTAGAGTATTTGTGTATCCTCTTTTAAAATTGTACCTTCTAGCGGTTAGGCGGTGGCGGTCTTGCACGCCGTGAAGGAGCGATGACTTGCCGAATACGATGAGTGGCATCATGACCAACCCACCGCTGGAATGTGAAGCAACAGTAACACTCGTGATAAACGCTTGACTAATGGTGTGTTGAGTGGTACCGAGGCGATAGTACCTCGAGACACTAGGCAAATATTCTAGCGCCTCAGCTATGCTTCACTTCAATGGGTGAAGAACCTGACCAGTCGTGCCCATTTAATTAACGCTCACTGGATATGTAGGGGGCTTCCGGAGTTTTGAAAATTCAATGGCTAATTTGCATGACCTCGAAGCAAATAGATTTAAAGTGCGAAACTTCGTATAGTACAGGAGAGTATGTATGAACTGCCGGCTCTACTCCTCCAAGGAAACCCAGATGAGCGATGACAATAAACGTCGAGCACTAAGACATCCAGTATCTCGATATACGCGCTACTTTGGCACAAACAAGCCGTAGGGAAGAGAATGGGCACAGTTTGCAATTTGACTTGAGCGCAAGAGAAGAAAATCTGGTGGGAAAAATTTGTTTATAACCGACCTCATGCGTCACGTGACATTTTACTTAATCCAATGCGGCTCGCCGCTCGGCCTCTCCAAGTTACTTACGTAATTTTGTAGCCTGGGAATATATTCATGTTCATGATGCCATTGAGTGCGGCGCCAAACTCTCTTTCTTTCCCTTCCAAAAGGCCCTGAATGCTTTTACGCATCATCATCGGACGGCTTTAGCGGCTGTGGTGATAAGTTCTTATCCGCGGAAGGATATTCGCAACTCAGCACGACTGTGCAGCAGCGTAGAGCGCTTGTTCGCCTCTACTGCGCCGGAGGCACATCCATTACCAGTTATAATGTTGACAGCTATACCTACTAATTATTGCACATAGACACGCGATTCGGACCCTTTCACACAAGGATATCTCGTCTTGTTCTGTAGCGTGACTGGCATTGACCCACTATCCAACCATGGCCCATTGAGGCAATTGCCTTGGATATCTACCAGGGTTCTATTGCTAATCGAAATGTTCTAATCTACCTTGTGGCGTCCTCTTCTTGGAAAATGAGAGGGTATTTATTGATTTGTCCCACTGGTAAAAGAATAAGAAGAAATTTTTATGTATACTCTCCGTAACTGTGGAGATTTCACCTTAAGCCGTTGAACAACCTCGATAGGCGCCTATTTACTCTCGGGTCTACCAGAAGCTTCCGCAGGCTTCCCTTCTTGACTGTGTCATCATTAGCATGATGTTCCTTGCTCCAAACGGCTTTAAGGTTTTGCTGTGAACCTTGTTATCTTACTTAAAGAAGTTTGCGACTCGCCTCGACGCTTGCCCGCAGTTAGTGCGCAACATGCATATATTCTCCTTAAAATCTGCGATCTCGACGCTGACCCGGCATCTAATGCTCTCCCTCACAATGCCGTTCTTCGCTATATTTGCCATCCTCGTTTTCATCATTATTTCCATGCGATGCTTTTTATTGCACTATTCTGGCGCAGTCAAAATCCAT
This sequence comes from Tricholoma furcatifolium, assembly GCA_018854895.1. Classification (NCBI taxonomy): domain Eukaryota; kingdom Fungi; phylum Basidiomycota; class Agaricomycetes; order Agaricales; family Tricholomataceae; genus Tricholoma; species Tricholoma furcatifolium. The sequence goes on along the minus strand of JABAJV010008849.1, from coordinate 1,592 downwards.
CGCAGCCTTTCGGAAGTAAAATCAGTCCTCAGCCCGCCCTTGAAGGAAAAAGATATTCTGGCCTCACGCGCTTTGGCAAACAAACGTTTGATTAAAGCCTTCGCATTGACCAATACTTTTGTCTCGCCCTCTCCCTCCGTCCACAAATCCTTTCTTAGCCGCGCTACATCGCTCCTAAAATACTCAACTGAGCATGGGTGGAATCAATTTCAGAGCATTGCCGTCGAGGCTGTGGACAAAGCGTTGCCCGATACTGGTCGAAAAGGCTTCGACACATTTATTCAGGATGTGGCGATGCAGGTGGCCCTCGTATCAATCTTAGGCATTGAGGCCAGTGCTGCACACGAGCTCGACCTAGAGGATATCCGTATCGTCTCCAATTTAATCACGTCATTGTGGTCGCTCTCGAAGAAGGCAGAGCCCATTCCCACCGAGTTGTTACCTCGTTTAAATCATCACCTGCGCCGTCTTGTCCCCGACGACACATTATTCCCAAATCCGCTGGACTTTGTCATTCCTGCATGGGAGACAACCTGGCGTGTTGTCGCAACTTCTGTCGCCTACGCACACTGGCATCCGGCGTGGTCTGACAAGATATTCTCCGACCTCCACAACTCACCCTGTCCTTCCCAATTCCGCGCCTTTCACGAAAACCATCCTTCTGTAGAGTGGTTTATTACAGAAGCGATGCGGCTGCACCCTCCGTCAAATCGTATTTCCCGTACCTTCCCTGTCATCTCTTTTCCATTCCCTATCCCTGCCGTCATCAATAGGAAGTTCTTTGAAGCCGAGTCACTACTGGTTCGGGAGTGTGCAGACATAGGCGCTGTCCTCAGAGACAAAAACATCTGGGGACCCGACGCTCTTATGTTTGCACCCTTCCGATTCCATCCCTCCCGTCTAACGCCTGAGCAGAACGGGATCAGACTGCTTCCTTTTGGTCAGGGCAAGTATAGATGTGTCGCAACGACGTGGGCGCCACTTGCTGTTGGCATCATTTCAGCAGCGGTGCTCGACCGTTTACAAGATGAGTCTTACTGTCTTATTCCAGGAAAGGATATTGGAGGACGGGAAGGGTGGGAAGGGTGGTCTATTTCTGCAGTAACGATGAAGTGAAACGAACATTCCACTTGCTGCCCAATTGAACTATCCCAGGTTGGGTAGTTGAACTGGGCAATAAGTGTCTCGCGTAAATAGTCCTTGATAATAATTTGTTGATGTGTTTTTCACCTACTATATTTACATTCAACTGAATGGCAATGGCCGCTTGGCCTCCAAGACTCAATGCCAGTGACCACCTCGTTTGATTTCAACAGCACTTGAAGGGTTCACAGTAGCCAGAATATCTTACTGATAGTGGTAGTAAATTCTTTGTTGCCATCTTCAATCAGGTCAATGCCTCTGACGGAAAGAGGGGCCTAGTCTGAAGTTCCGAATCAGTTTGAGCTGACGACTCGGACCTCTCCTCTTCCAAATTTACATGCTTACAGTCTTTCCCCGGTCCTTGATATGGTGAATTTTGTGATGCCTCGGAAAAATTAACTATACCGTTTCTCACCCCACCGCTTTAACAAGTGTTTCTATAGTACATA
>JABAJV010008848.1:0-14958 GCA_018854895.1 Tricholoma furcatifolium | reverse complement strand
CGTTCTTCAAATACTTATTCTGAACCGTGTCTCCAGATTATCAGAGGTTACCTCGACGATGTCGACAATTATGATGAAGATTTGTGCGAAGTATTGTACGGCCGGGCTGGGTTGCTGTACGCGCTGCTGCTACTTACCAGCAGTCTCTCGAGAACTGCAGGATATGAATGGTCGACAACTGAACAAGGAAAATCTTTGCGCCGTTCTCTCGAGATCCTGGTCAGTGCTGATGCCATACGAGCCGTTGTCGAAACTATCATCCATATTGGAAGAGCTGGCGCAAAGGAGTACAGGTCTCTTGTTCAAACGGGTTCTGAATCTCTCGTCCCACCTCTTATGTGGTTCTGGCATGGAAAGATGTACCTAGGAGCAGCACATGGTGTAGGTACGTCCATCCTCTCTGCCGAATTCTGCGCTGGGTAACGATTGAATCTATCAACAGCGGGGATTTTATTGATGCTCTGGAGCTCACCATTCAACATCGTGGAACCTTATTCTGATGAAATGCTCAGTACTCTGGATTGGCTTATAACCCTCCAAGATCCGACAGGTAATTGGCCATCTAAAGCTCCCAACGACTACGACAACCTCTCGGTCGACAATGAATTGATCCAGTACGTCGTTTCCTCGTACAATATGCTCGCATAGTACTTGTAATTATTTGACTGAAAGATGGTGTCACGGCGCTCCTGTTATCCTCATCCTTCTTTTGAAGGTATTCAGGGAGCGTGACGGAATCGCAATGGGCGATAAACTGCGGAAAAGAGTTGATGATGCAATGCGGAAAGGTGCCCAAATTGTCTACCGTCATGGGCTTCTCGGGAAGGGTATCGGCATATGTCATGGCGTGGCTGGCTCCGTGTACGCACTGCTAGCAGTTTCACAGGCGCTCGACTCAGTTCCAGGCGGTACTCCTTCAAAACCGACTGATAACAGTTCAAAGTATTTGCACAAGGCGCTTTTGGCAATACATGATCAAGACCACGCAACGAATGGGGACATGAGGCATCCTGATCATCCTTGGAGCTTATTTCAAGGTTCCGCAGGCATGTGTTGTGCTTGGGCAGATGTCCTACGTTGTTTCAGAAACCGTTCAATCTGTAGTATTCCAACTTTTGATATCTAAGTATATAGGGTCCATATCAGATGCTATCTAAGATCAGCGGGAGAAAGGGAAAAGGAAATCCCTTCCCTGGCTGCAAAGGTAGATAAACCCCACGAAAAGACCAGTGCTTAACAATGCAAGAGAGGTCCCTCCAGCCCAAGCACTTCTCATGTTCGCCAGAGCTTCCTTATCAATGGTTATCACATCATATCCCCCAACTCCGCGTCCCAACACACTGCTATTACAGTAGCATCGGTTAAAGAAGTTGCTGAACTGAAAAATGCAGCAGGTCACGATCCAAATGGCGTTCAGACTCGCGAGTATCTTTCCTGTGCGACGCAATGCAATGGACAGCCCCTCGGCACAAGACGTGAGAAAGTGGGGTTTAGTTCTGATAGCGTAATATGAAAGGAAGCTGGAGAGAAGAAGCATCATCCAGACGACAGTCGAAACAACACCGTATAGCAAATATGAACCTGATCGGCAGCCAAGACCTGCGAAGACACAGTTAACAACAGTTACAAAATAATATCATTCAGATGACTAATCACCTGTGGTAGGCGTGAACCAAACTATAAGAAAAGCAGCACCTGTTGTGCTCCACTGGAGGAAAAGTGCAGCGCCAGAGGCTAAGAGGATACGCAAGAAAACGTCTATCCACCAGGCCTGCATCGTCCTCCTGGCCGGGCTTGGCTGCTGGCTGGACGTAGCGACTTGGAAGTAGTCCTCAACCTGAGCTTGAGTCCCTGTCCTGTTCGTTGCGCTGATGCCATCAGGATGTTGTGCGTCAGTCACCCATGGAATACCAGGGTCAACGGAACGATGTCCACCAGCGCGTTCCCCAGCAGTATGAAACATGGCGAACACCTCCTCGACTGCATGATCCCATGACAGAAAACGAGCGTAATTGTAGATGGGGACTGGACACCTCTCATCATAGAATAGCGAGTCCCCGTCATCCTGCTCTAATGAGATGGCATATCGAGACGATGGCTGAGAGCTGGCAAGGACTGGACCATGAGAAGGTGTGGCGACATACGCTATTTTGTTGGCCTCTTCCATGGCAGCCCGTAGATGTCGCGCGTCACATTGGGGGGAAATTAGAAGCCATCCAGTGACAACCGCTACTAGCCATATCCAAAGCGATCCGACCCCCTGACCATCCGCATTCACCTCCATCGTCAGGTCCCCAGAGAAGGAACTAACGATGGTGAACACATACGCAACGATCACGCACATGAGAGACCAAGTCGACGAAATTGACCATGTATGGCTGTAATCGAGTTTCTTTAGAAGAGTGCTCCACCATGCATCGTTCGACGAAAGCGCTATGAGGGATGCAAGGAGTATAGTAGACTCGGTGTTGATGCTTATGGACGATTGCTGGAGAGCAGCGAAGACCAGAATGGCCTGCTGAGCGTTTGGATAATTATAGGACGAGAATTGCCTTATGATCCAACGACGATTGAGTGCCGTAAGCACCAGAGAATACGTAGCCAATGTAGGTGAGCCGATTGTCAAGAATATGGAGGTGAGATTGTCAAGTTTGTCCATACTGCCATATGGTAGCTGTGAAATAAAAGCTAACCAAGGCAAAAGCCACGCGCTGAACTGTTGGGAAAAGACAGACCATTGGAAAGGCTGGGGACCAGAACCGCAGGCCATCAGACAGAGCTCATAGGTTATTGCTGTGGCGTTGGCAATGGGAACTGGCCTTCCCTGATTGTCGGTGCCGCCTAAATTGGCTATCATCAGTTACATCAACTCTGTTTTAAGAGACTGGGTACCACCATCTGGACCAAATGCCCCACTCTGAACGTTGGCAAGGCATTGATTGAAGTCAACACTGGCAAGAGCTGGTTTGGATACGCAAATCAAGATGAAAAGAAGCAGTGCTCTGGAGAACTACGGAAACAGTCAGTGAGCCTTGAAGCTTTGAAGCTTGAGGAGCTTGAGGCCTTGAGGCCTGAGGCCTGAGGTCTGCAGCAAATCGAAGAGACGTACATATAACGCAAGCATTGGAATGGTCGGAAGTCATCATCATGCAGTCGTCGCAAGTCAAGTTATAGCCAGGGACCAAAACAAGAACAAGGAGGTAGATATCAGAATAGTAACATAGTAACAAGAAGTTGCGCATTGCACACAGCCTCGGCTCCCGGCTCAAAGTTATCGATTATCTCTATATATCAGGCCGGGCTCGGGCTTGAAAGCTAGACAATAAATCCAAATCAGTATAAGAAGCAAGGCCCAAACGTTAAGAGTCACGTAAAGCGTGGGATGTGTGTGAAACCCTTGGCACTGACCCACCTCATTACAGACCGGCACAGTGAGGGTAAAAAGAGTCGTACCCTTTACAAGCCAACCCGAGGGTGTGTCAACTGATGCAGCAAGCTTCTGACACACACAAGGAGGTCTAACAGAGTCTATTGGGACACTGTGGCACAGACAAAATGTTCGAGATCGCTATGTCACTAGCGTCCGTAGACGGTGGGAGGCATTTGGCTGTGTCAGACTCCAGTGATGTCGGATAACACACATCTTTTTGTTGGTTTGACAGCTACATATGCGCGTCAGCCTCCTGGACACAATATGCTGGGATTAGGTCCAAATGTGGAAAGCATATCCACCTTTCACAAGTACATAGCCACTGTATGTCACTGTTCAACTCATTCTGTGTTCCAATACCAGGGAGAACTATTGCTCCCTACGTCCTGAACAGAAAAAAACAGATTAAAACTATGCCAGTCACATGAAGACAGCTGAAATTTCAAAGAAGATTCAGTCAACGTGCTATTCAGCGCACTGAAAATCTGGTGAAAGGCGACACCAATGCAGGTGACCGCGAAGTGGAGCTACATGGGGATTGGCTGCACCAAATCTAGAAGGAGGGACTCCAGACGGGGAGTTGAGTAACTTGAGTTGACTCGCTTTGTCAGAGTCGAACTCGGGTCAAACTCCCGAGGATGGTAACTACTGTATAGTCAGCCTTTTTTATGCTGCGTCCCGTCGTCACCTCTATACTGATCTTTCACTAGCACTATCCAGTATGTTATCTGACCGCAGACCTCCTATACCTGCTACGCCACCCATTATGATCCCTGATTGGGGTTTGAACTGGAAACAATTGTACTATCCTGTTAAATATATAAAATCTCATAAAAGCCACATTTTTTTAAAATTGCAACACTCGTCAAAACTTGGAGATTTAGGCCCTCATGAACAGATGTGGCTGCGCCAGCCCATTATTTTTCACTTGCGAGCCCAGATTGCGGTCAACGGCACATTCAGCAACTACATCGGATTCACGACAAAAAAAAATCAATCTCTTATGTTTCCCTTTCGAGGCCAACCATACACAGGAGTTGTGCAGGCCGAGAAGATTCAAAGACATTGGACTGCTGGATTTTTGGATGTGAGTCGCATTGTTGATAAGGTCGCGCACAGTGATGTCTGATGTCAAACTAATGTATAGCGTTCAGAAAACAACCTTCCTCTTTTCCCCATAGCGTCGTTACAACACAACACGATATTGTCACCCGTACCTGCCGCTCATGAACTACAACGACACACCAACCGCTAGCCACTAGATGAGAAATTTAAAGATGATAGAGGAAATCCCAGGATCTCAGCTGCAACCTGGTGCATCACGCTACCACATTTTCTCTGTTATCTCGGTCTAACTGTTCAGATTAAATTAGTCCTGGGTCAAACCACTGCTCACACTCAGCACCACACCTACTTCGACCATTACACCATTATACATGCATGAAGTACCTCCCATCCCCTCTCACATTGTCAAGCACCACCCGAAGGGTTGTTCCATAGAAAACCGCCCCCACGCACACCAGGTGAGCACTATTGTCACGATTCCATATCATCCCAAGTATATATCTAATTATTAAACTATTATGGGGTTCTACCGAAATTGACGCACTTTCTACCAACTTGCCGAAATACATCTATCATCCACCCAATTAGAGCGCTTGCGCTCTCGCCTCGCTAAGGCATGATGGCATCTTGTGTTCACTCGTCTAACTGCGCAGATCTGCTCATAAAACCTTCATTCGGTCGGGGATCCTTTATATTTAAATACCATCTTGCTTCCTACAAATTCACCATCCTCGAAAACAGTCTTCCTTCCATACCACAAAATAGGTATCCGAAGTTTTCTTTCTTTCCATACGTACTTCCTTATTACTTCGAGTTGGCGAGGCACCTGTAGATATCTGAGTGCTTACTATGTAACACATAGTCAGTTCAATGTTATTTCGATTACATCGATATCAGCTTCAACCTTTGGTTTGGAGACGGTTGCAGGTTCAGATTATCTTGGATAACACGGATAAATTACTAACCTGCACACCATAGTCGTGAACCTTGTAGTTACGCAATCGACTGACAGGAATTATACTGGATCAATTGCATCCAGCAAACTGTCAGCGTCCAGCGTCCGCTGATCGTCTCTCAGTGATGGCCACTTGCGCCTGTTCGCGAGGAAACGTTCGCCTTACAGCAGATTTAATCCTGTCCGCACCGACCAATAGATCACACCTGGACGAGGAGTTGTCCTCAAACACGAGTTCCACCTCGCCAGTTTGCAGACGGTTGTAAGTTCGGATCCTCTTGCCATATTGAATATGACACGATGGCGAAAGGTGCTTTAATAGTCCTGCATGAAAGTCAGCACGATGGAAGAAGAGAAGGGTGCCTAGCCATACGTACACTGATGAGCACAAGTACGCCGATAATCATATCATGATCGTCTATACTCGCCTTCGGAGAAGATCTAGGAGAACGCGTAGCCATCCTTTTGATCGCTCTTTCGTAGCTCAAGAGTGCAAACTAACAAAAAAAAATCAAATCATTCACTGAGGAGTCAAAAGCAATCACTAGAAAGCGCACCACGCTCGTCACTCGGCTTCCTTGATGCATAGACTGCGAGGTCTTCGAGTCCAATAGCTACCAACGCCTTCCAAGCACGCGGCCATATACCAATCCCAGCACCGATAGGAGAGAATTCACTTGCAGCTTCAAATATCTCAATCTCAATATCAGGATAGCGCGACAATGCGACTGCGAAGGCGAGCCCCCCAACCCCTGCCCCACTGCAAGCAATGTTTATCAGACAATACAATAAGTGCGTGGACTCGATAGAAACACACCAAATTGCGACTTTGAATTTCGCCTTTGACATGGTGTTTAGATGGGCTGGGAATACTGAGTAAGGAAGGAGTCAGCAAGTAACATCTGGTCTTGGTCATGGGGTGAGAGGTCATTTCGATGCACACCCGAAGAAGATCTGTCAAGTCACCATGCATGCATGCTTCGAATAACGGCAGCCATAGTAATTTTACAAGTCCGAGCGTTTGATGCTGATATGGAAAAAGCCGGTCCACAAGGCAGCGACGGTGAAAGGATGAGGGAGGAGAATAGGTCCTGAAGGGAACGCAAAAGGTACTTTTGGTCGTGAAGTGGATTATACGGAAGTCGAGCGGAAGGAGAGTAATTGAGCTATACGCGTAAAACGTCTTAAGGAGAAAAAAAAAATCCGAGAATATAACGAGAAGTTCGTATCGTATAAAGATAGCATGGAAGGAATACAGCCACTCAACTCTACTAATAATGTCTCTCGACCGGGGTCGTCATCTTCGGCGATGGCGTATTCGGTTTGTAACCAACGCCAGACGTGGTACTAGTACGTCCGCCTATGACCTGGTAAAAGTTACGCTCCTCACCTGTCCTTCGGCAGATCTAGACCGACGATGTAAAGGGCGTGGACATTAGGCTCCATGGACGCGGAAGGATTGTTCAACTGCGGTCACGGATGGACGATTTGCCGCGAATACGTGGTGGATGATAACTTAGGAAGGAAGGAAGGAAATCGGCAGCGGTCCACGCGTGAACAAGCCGGGTCTAGGGGTCTTGATCGCAAACCCTATTTCCAAGTTAGTATTTGTATTTGGATACAAAAAACTCACCCTCAGTCGTCTTCACTTACTGGGGGCTTCTAAGGTGAGTCTGAAGTTCTTATTTTGCTACTGTTCTTAGCTCGTTGCTTATCTATTCTATTTAAGCTTACATAGTCTGTGACTGTCTTTACTTACCGGTGGTGACGTCTGAGGAACTACGTATACGTACTACTAGGTATCTACTACTACTTACTACTAGTACTACATGTTCGGCTACAGGGTATATTACAGAGAAGAGACCTCACATGCCTCGTGTACACGATTTATTAGTATTATGTTGATTAATCTCGAGCTGCTGGTAGAGGAGGGTTGGTAAAAAGATTCACGAACAGAATGAAGAAAGTGGTGCATCCGGCCGCAAGGACAACCCCGCCAATCCAAGCACCTTTCATGCTTGCCACATCTTGCGAACTGAGGATAATTACATCCCATGCGTTCCTTCCAAGCCCCATGACACTGCTATTACAGTAGCATCTGTCGAAAAAGTTGCTAAACTGGAATAGGCACGAAACCACAATCCAGACGGCGTTCAAAGCTGCAAATATCTTTCCTGTGCGACGCAAATGAATAGATAGCCACCTGGCAAACCATGCGGAGAATTTGGCGTCAGAGTCAGGCGTTGTACGGACGTAATGAGAAAGGAAGCTTGAGAGTATAAGCATCATCCAGACAATAGTTGAGATAGCACCGTATACAAGATATGCTCCTGATCGGCAGCCAAAACCTAGGATCACGATTAGCAACTGTTCCCAACGATAACATGCGAATGATCAAAATGACCTACCCTTGGTGGGTGTCAACCAAACTACAACAACAGCAGCACCCGTTGCGCCCCACTGGAGGAAAAGTGCGACGGAAGAGGCTATGAGGATACGCGAAATAACGTCCGGACCCCACACTGTCCTACCCTTTGCCCTGGTCTTCATTGGATGCTCACCAGGGATAAGGCAGTAGGCTTCAACTTGAGATTGAGTGCCTATTCTGTTCTTGTGATCAATGCCTGCAAGATATTTGGTGTCTTTGCCCCATGGGATATTAGGGTCAACGGAAGAATGACGACGAGCACGTTCAGATGCAGCATTAAAAATGTCTGACACCTCCTCGACGGCTTGAACCCACGACAGAAAACGAGCGTAATTGTAGATGGGGACCGTGCAGCTCTCGTCATAGAACAGCGTGTCCATGACACCCTGCTTTAAGGAGATGGCTTGTTCATCTGACAGAGAGCTAGTAGGGACCGGCCCATCACATGGCGTGGCAACAAATGCTATGTTGTTGGCGCGTGTCATTGCTTGGTGGAGACGGTGTGAATCGCACTTCGGGGAAATGAGAAGCCATCCGGAGACAATTGCTAGCAGCCATATCCAAAGCGACCCGACACCTTGACCATTCGCATTCACCGCTGCCGTCACGTCCCCAGTGAAGGAGTCAGCGATGGTAAAAATATACGCAATGATTACCCATGCGATAGAAGTTGCTGCCGAAATTGACCATGTATGAGTATAGTCGAGCGCTTCTACCAAAGTGTTCCACCAGGCATCGTTCGATGGAAGTATTATCAGAGAAGAAAGGAGAGAGTTATCGGTATTGATCTGTATAGGCGACTGTTGAAGGCTGCTGAGGACTTGAACCGCCTGACGGGCATTTGGATAGGTATACGGCAAAAAGCGCCTTGCAATCCAACGACCGTTGAGTACCGTAAGTGCAAGGGAGTATGCAGCTAACGTCGGCGAGCCAATTGTTAAGAGCATGGATGTGAGATTGTCGAGTTTGTCTATACTACCGAATGGCAGCTGGGAAATGAGAGCTAGCCATGGCAAAAGCCACGAGCTAAACTGCTGGGAAAAGACGGTCCACTGAAAAGGTTCAGGTCCAGTACCGCAAGCTCTTATACAGAGCTCGTAGGTTATTGCTGTTGCGTTGCCAATGGGTACTGGCCGTCCGTTATTGTCGGTACCGCCATCTGGACCAAATGCTCCAGATCTGATGTCCGTAATGCATTGGTCGAAGTTGACGCTGGCAACAGCTATTCTGGGTGTCAAAAAGAAAACAAAGAGAATTAACGTAATTGCATTTTGAAGAGCTACTGAACTGTCAATGACGCGTCTGCGGGAATTCAATCGACGTACGTTTGAATCGAACATTGGGATGCGAAGCCATTCAGACAAGTAGCCCGGCCATGATCGGGACCGCTTATAAAACTTATAAAATGCCAATGCGTGGCCTTGCGAATCACTTGTCACCGCCGTAGATAAGGATGCTGTGTACCTCATTCCATATCGAGATGTGAAGTTGCATGTAACTCTTGCCTGTATTAGAGTGTATTTGTACGGCTGAGGGTCGGGTATGTGATTGATGTGCGAGCACAGACATGCATGACTGTGCTTTTTGCCTTTTTAGTTCCACATAAAACGTCCTCCATACATTGGGCATGTATCCAGTGAATCCTGTGCAGTCGTAAGCTGGGGTGTCACCTTGGCCAGCGTCGCATGCTATAACATGACCATAACGCCTCGAATCAAATCACCTAAATTGGTTGTCCAGGCCTTCTTCCACTTCTCAACGAGGACTGGGCCCATTTCCCAACGCTTTTTTGTTGATTAACATTTGATTCGTCAAGGATGAAGCATTCGTGTGTCAGACCGAGGTAATGACCGAAATGCCAAGATCTCTGTGCGATATCTAAAGCAGATGGTCGATGGATGGTGTCGTAAATGCAGAGAACTCGTTGAAAATCTTTCTGCGGCCTTATGTTGCCGAATGATGGCACAGAAGGCATCCTAAAGTGTCAATTAGCTCATGAGTTCCCCTTGAGGAATTCAAGTATACTTTCATCACTGGCCAGCGCCCAGAGCCTTGATGGGGGGTCATGGCATGTGTCTAGAAGCTCAGTGGTCTTGATATACCGTAAAATGGTAACCACAATTCACTGCATCACTGAGTAAAACAATATCAAAGGTGAAGGATTGCAGAGGCTTTACTACATGGATTGTCCACTCCATGACTTCGTTTATGCCTTGAAGGATGGAAAATTTCACAAAAGGCCTTACATGGAGAGGCTAGTACATTTACCTGCAACCACTCAACAAACTCGGATTCCCACTGAGATAATTTGTCTCTAAAGTCATTCCCGTCTTGGATCCAAGCTCCGTGGAAGGCGGTGCGTGCCAGCCAAAGTGGGATTGTAATGATTGAACACGAGGTTGACAAGTTCCCATTGGCAACTAGATACTAGGCAATAGCAAACTGTAGGATATCAACTGGATGAATTGTAGAACCGCCCGACAAAAATCCTCACCACAATCTTTCCCAAGTACTATTACAAGTTGGTCAGCATCTTTCGATTCTCGATTGTAAGATAAAATGTCCGCAATCGGATGACAGGCACCCGGGCTTTATATGCCACAGCCCAGCCCCAGTCCAGACTGGATCGATTGCATCCAGTAAACTATCAGCGTCCGCTGGTTGTTTCTCAGTGATGACCACTTGAGCCCGTTCGCGAAGAAAGGTACGCCTTACAGCAGAATTAACACCGTCCGCACCAAGTTACTAATAGATCACCTTGGCCGACTCGGAGTTGTCTTCAAACACGAATTCCACCTCGCCAGTTTGCAGAAGGTTGTAAGTTCGGAACCTCTTCCCATACTGAATATGACACGAGGGCGAAAAATCGTCTATACTCGCCTTCGGGAAAGATCTGGGAGAGCGCGTAGCCATCCCTTTGATCGCTCTTTCGTAGCTCAAGAGTGTAAACTAATAAAAAAAAATCAAATCATTCACTGAGTAGTCAAAAACAATCACTATATGCCGCACCACCCTCGTCACTCGGCTTATATCGTAATAGCGCGACAATGCGACTGCGAAGGCGTGCCCCCCAAACCCTGCCCCACTGCAACCAATGTTTATCAGACAATACAATAAGTGCGTGGACTCGATAGAAACACACCAAATTGCGACTTTGAATTTCGCCTTTGACATGGCGTTTCGATGGGCTGGGAATCACTGAGTAAGAAAGGAGTCAGCAAGGAGCATCTGGTCTTGGTCATGGGGTGAGAGGTCATTTCGATGCACACCCGAAGAAGCTGATTGCGTATCTCACAAGATCTGTCAACAGTCATCGTGCTTCGAATAACGCAGCTAAAGTAATTTTACAAGTCCGAGCGTCTGATGCTATGGAGAGTGATATGAAACAAGGTGTCCACGAAGTAGCGACAGTGAAAGGATGAGAGGGGAATAGGTCGTGAAAAGGGGATAAACGCAAAAACTACTTTTGGTCGTGAAGTGGGATTATACGCAAGTCGAGCGGAAGGAGAGTAATTGAGCTATACGCGTAAAACGTCTTAAGGAGAAGAAACAAATCCGAAAATACAGCGAGAAGTTCGTATCGTATAAAGATAGCAAGGAAGGAATACAGCCACTCAACTCTACTAATGTCTCTCGACCGGGGTCATCATCCTGGGCGATGGCGTATTGGTACCTGATGCGTAAGGGGAGTTCAGGCTGGCGAGCCTGACGTCGTCTCGATAGGGTGTAGTAAGCGCCAAGTCCGCCATACTCCCATTCCACGCATCGCTGTGATTATCCTGCTGTAAAGGAACAAAAATATTCGTGTCAGAACTCCTCAACCCACGGTGCTCAGCCGTCAGCGCCACGGCTGCACCGAGACTCTGCCCTCCTCCCGTCATCGCGTACGAGGCAGATGAAGAAGTGAGATTCAACATAGAGTGGCGCCGGCGGCGAGCTAGTAAGAAACCAAGAAGCGCACCCAGAAGACCAATCACGGCTAACGAGCCAACCACCACGCCTACGATCCCCCCTGTCCCCAGTCCATTCGCGCCGTTGTTCTGGTTATTCTGATTAGCTTGCGGAGAGGCGCTACCTCCCGATCCTTGGGCACTAGTGGCCAAAACGCTGTTGGGCAGCACGCTCGCCGCTGCAACCGGTTGCTTACCCATCGAACCGCTGCCAACGATTACCATGCTGCCGTTAGAGGGTATTCCGTTAATGGTAACAAAAAGAAGTGCAGGTCCTGGCTGCAGGATATTGGGGTTTGGAGCCTGAGCCACGTGGAGGACGATAGAGCCATCGTTGTTTACGGTATACGTGTTGTTGAGTTGCACGTAGCGCTGACCCATGTTCATTGCGTGCGTGGTGAATCCGCCGCGCAAAAGAACGACGGTGGTATTCCCGGCTGCTGCGTTAGCCGATCCGGTATACGAGGTGCTGGGTATGGTGATATTGAAGTAACTGCCGCCATAGGAGATAGTCTGGGGCATCCCGGTAGGGGCGGGTCGAGTAGACGCGCTGAAGTAAGAAGGGTAGAAGATTTCCGCGGTGTATTGCGTAGGGTAAATAGTGCTGGTATTGACATCGACGTTGGGATTTGATCCAGCAACGAGGACTGAGGCATCAGGCAAAAGGATAGCGGATGAATGATAGAGACGGGCAATGTTGGAGGTTGCCAAGCCAGCGTTAGACCATCTTTGGCCACTTGGCGCGTTGGGGTCATAAATCGCCGGCGTACCGATAGGGCCGGAAGCAAGAGACATCCCAAAGGGCATGTCGGCGTACGAAGCAGTCTGTCCTGTTTGAGTAGCGTAACCAGCCGTGCCATTGAGACCTCCGTTAATGACGAGCATCTTGCCATCGGGGAGGATGATGAACTGTCCCATGGTTCTGCCCTCGAGCATGTCGTCGTCCTGTACGTAGACGGGCGCAGACCCGTCCAAGGGCTCCGGCGTCAATCGTTGACAGTCTTGAGAGGCAGGGTACTCCCAGGTGTTGATCGCAGGGTTGGCATAATTGCCCCAGTCAGCATCCGGCATGTCAGAGCCACCACAGAAAAGGATAGTAGGGTTCCAATTGTTGGCGGGAGTGAGGGGAAGCATGGCGACTGCGCCAGAAGCAGGATAAACACGAACGACGTTCCCAGGCATGCCTGGAAGCTGGGTCTCGATGTTATTGGTATAATCCCAAATCACTATATGCCAGGTAAGCTTAGGGACGGAGAAAAAATCAACACAAAAACTCACTCGTCGAGATGTTGGCTTGTACAAGCATATTGCCAGAGTTCAGAAGGAATGCGTGCGCGTAGGTATTGAGGCCAGATGTTTGAATCAGGAAATTCAAAGGCGTGACGCCTTGACCATTGTCCGGATAAAATTCGTAGGTGTTCTCTGCAGCTCCACCTTCAAATTGCGGATCGGTGTTGGGGTAATTACGGTTGATGTAACCACCGTTGACGAAACCGCCAATCAAAACAATGGTGCCGTCTGCGAGAGCCTCAGCTGTTGAGTACCAGCGCTGTTTCTGCATTGATAGGACGCTCGGATTGTCGAACCATTGACACTCGGCGGACGAGAAGTCGTCTGAGGATGTGCATGGATTTAAAATGCGAATAGCTTTTGAACCATCGAAATCTTGGTATATAGCGTCCCATGCGCCATTTCCAGAAGGATTTTTCTGAGAGCCAATTACACCTCCACGCCCAACAGCACCGTTGCCTCCGAACGTAGCGTATGATCCGTTTGGTAGATGCATGCCTGAAGCACAGAACGTATTTGTGATCACGTCCATTACAGTCGCTTGCTGAGAAGCAATATCCCTGTTTCATGTTAGATAGCTTAAGCAGTCTCAACAAGGAACGCACCAAACGGAGCCCCAAGCTGGGTGGCCGTCTATTGTTGCAGCATTGCCCTCTGCTTTGTCTAGTATGTAAACTTTTTCTTCGTTACCCAAGAACATCTGGAAATTTTTCAAGAGATGAACGGCGAGAACATAGAAACTTGACATCGAAATTTGCTCACCATCATCGCACTAACAAGGGTATTTCCTGCGTTCGTGAACGAGCCAGCAGTCGAAGCAAACACAGGAGAAGTCGACGCCAAAAGCGCCAACAGTGATAGTGGCGACAACATACTCGGTGCACTCCAGGAACAGTGCGTCTTATTAGAAGAAAAATAAAGAAAGTGGCGTATGAGGAGGAGGAGATGAGAGAAAGCGAGGAAGAGACGAGCGCGCCTTGTGTTCGCCCAGCCTTTTACATGCCGTCGGACCCCTGTCACCGCATCTTACCCGATCAATCCTCTAATTATTCTTGTCGTTCTACTTTTTTAACAACTTAGGTCAGATTTTTAGACTTGGCTTCGGTTTAAGATGGACGAAAAGAACTAGGCAGAGATGCAGAGATTATGTCTTTTTATCACTGTGTAAGCGATGTTCAAAGTGCTTTTGTTCCTAGAGCCAAGCTTTTCGGCTATGCAATGATATCAGTGACATGGTGACCCTGTTTGCACGAAATTTTGATCGATATTTGTTTTCTTTTGCGTCTAATTTTAGATTTTAGCTCATTCACATGTTCAGTACTAGTAGGAGAGGTGGAGAACGCGTAAAACATGACTAACATGTTCGTCATTTTCACCCAGGACTCACTTCAGGCGAGTTCCACAGCATGTGGAGAACAGACATAAAACACGGCAAATCTTGGCCGATGTTGCTGGGCCCGCCAATGACGGCCAAGGATTTGGCGTTGTGGATACCAAAACCATTTTTACATATAGTCCGAGTCGTTGACGCGGCGTAGAGCTCGACGTCCAAAGGATGAATGCGCTGCAGACATAGTGACAGGTCTCTTGTGAGGCATATTGGACATCTTTCGATGCTCTTGAGACTTAGCTATTGACACTATGGTCATTTTAAAAAAGAGGCAACCTCTTTAAGAGAAATATCAGAACCACTGGACTCTGGAGCATCGTATACTTTAATTTTGATGGTAAGCCTCAACTTGAATCTCCGGGAGGAAGATGACTAGGCTTTCGCTGTGATAGGACTGCTGCAACTTATTTTTGATAGCTTTCCGCTAATGAAGCTTTGAAGGACTTCACC
>JABAJV010008847.1:0-15003 GCA_018854895.1 Tricholoma furcatifolium | reverse complement strand
GCATGATCTCCAACATGTGTGTGTATGTATTTCCTCCGAGATTTCCATTTCTACCCGTTGTGTTTTTGTTCCCAACCCAGATGCTTTGATCTCCCTAGCCAATCATTAATCCGCAGTGGAAACACTTATGACGACAGCTTCGGCATTTCTAGGGATAAGAACACATAATGTTGTCAGTGTTATGACGCATTACACAACTCCACGCTCTTCCAAAGCCAAACCCAAACCAGCTCTGGAGCTATCTGTGGCCACTGCATTTGGAACTCAGCAGAACATGACACGTCCCATGTCCTCCGGATGTTGGAGAATGGCTTCCCCGTGACCTTTTTCTTGCTCTTCGACGGTAAAAAGATATGCACCGGTTCCCCGCAGTGACGCGGAAGGCGGAAGGTACATCTTTGCAGCTCAACCCCAGGATCCGGATGACGGATGCGTAGCCCCTAACAGCTTTACATCTTTATCGGGCGAACGGCTTGGAATCGATCTTCGCCACTCGACTTTGATTCGCGAGAATTGACTCGAGGCGAGACAGAGTCATGAGGCAGCCATAGCCGTAAATTTTCGGCGTCATTATACTAAATCTAACCTGAAGAACTTCTCTTAACCCAATTAAACGTATTGAATCTCGAGAAAGGCTTCGAAGCTTTAAACATAGGTGAACCATATCTTATCTTAGTGCTTTCATTCAATTGTCTGATATCAACTGATCATATAGGTTACTACTAGGGCCTTCGATCCACCAGAAGCTGGATAATGACAGCATCTACGGCCCCCATGCAAGGAGTTATTCAGCTCAAGCGCCTTTGTCAAAAAAAATTGCATGTTGAACCCTGCACTGAGGTAAACAACATCACGAGTCCCTTCACCATCCTCTTCGGCTGATCTGAGGGGGAAGCGGCAGCTATGACAGAGGGTGAACTAAGCCATAATTGCCATGATCCATGCAAGGATATGCTGGTCTAACTAACCACAATTCGTCCTTGAAAACAGGCCTCCGATTCGGTGCTTTAGCAAACGTGAATAGTCAGGAAACACCATTCATTCAAATAACATCGCGAATTCTATTCAATAAATGATCTACAGAGACTTCATTAGTGGCGTCGTGTCCCTGCGATGCACACAGTAATATTCAGCCGCTGACGGATGAGTTTGTAACTTTTTGCCGACCTCTTTCGCTTATCTCTAGTTTTAAATGAAAATGCTTCTTGAATGTCGAGCTGCTTATAACTCTCGTCGTAAACTTTTTTTGCAGTCCATAATCAAAATTAATTGAAAGGCACGTATGTGATGCTGACGTTTGGTCAGGCCAGGGTCAGGCAGTGTCAACCTGAAAGTGTATTCCTTCGCAGGTTAGCCTCGTGGAATATTTCTGGCCTAACTCGAAAAAGGTTGATGACCGTTTTCTGCTTTCATATGTGCGATGCTCGTGTCGTAACAGACGTTATCCTGATCTATCGATTGATGCTGCGAAGATCTCTATACAATGACACGGTTCCTTGGACCCACTAGGTCATTTAAGGAAGGATACTTACTCACAAATGCTGCTAAGTTCTTTTGCCAATATGTGTCAACCTAGGGCTTTTAAGGAAGGATACTATTGCTCACAATCTTTCGGCCACTGCTGAGAAAGCAACTTCTTTCAATTAGAGTTTGATTACACGCAGCATTGTAGGCTCCTTGGAGATTCAGTAAACACCTACATGTAAACACCTACATGCTGCCTCGTCGTCGTCCATATGGAAACAGAAAACGTGACGTCATTTTTTTTCTTCCAGTGGTGGAAGGCTATGATGTTGGCAGAAATACAAGTCGGCGTTTCTTCCGGTAGATCTAGTCTATTTTACGAAGCAGGAAGAAATCTTCGTCGTACAATATATACGCGTCATAATGTGTAAGCGTCAATGATGCAAGCTTCATTATGAAGGCCTATGTCATTCCGCATAAGCGATATGATACCCAGATGATACCCGTCTGTAAAGAATTCCTTCTGCGGCGGAGATGGCTAGGAGGCCGGGTGGCGCTAACGCCGGAGGCGCAACTTCTCTCATGTCTGAAAGCCGTCAAAAATGGTGACAGGCGGCTGAACAGTTCTTCCGCCCGACGAAATGAAGGAAAGGAGCCTGAGGTACTATATGTAGCATGGATAGATACAGACTTAAATATTAGTATTATATACATAGTACAATGTGATACACCCCACCAGAGTTCCACATCCTACATAGATTAGAGTTCTATAAGTATGCCGTTCCACATGACGGATGGTTTTATTGAGTAGGGGGATAGTCAGAGGACGCAGAGCCGTGGCTTCCCGCAGTGTAATACGTTAGCATGGAAGTCGGATTACTTGAGCCTGAGCTCCCAGTACCCGCTCGAAGGTCGATGTGTGATGTCGTACCCACAAGCTCACCCATCTCATTGGTCCGTCCCGCAGCCAACAGAATCTCCGCACCAGCAGTGATACTGTTTGTCGAGCTGGGAGGGCGGCTTCCAAAGGTGGTATCCAGATTAGTCGCCCTCGTGGGTGGACGACTGATGGGCAAGCTGCTCCGAAGGCTCGTGGTCCTGGTATCGTGGGAATAGATGCTGGAAGTCAGACTGCCCATTTCGCGGGAGCCCATGGATTCGATCGTAGGCATTCGTCGCACGTAGCCATTTAGCATAGGGATATGAATGTCTGGAGGATATGGGCGCCCGAATTCATCATATCCAACAGCTGGGGGTATTCGGTAGAGAGGAAATTCTCCGTTGACTGGGGACGCGCCCACATCAGCGTCTGTGTGGGTGTCTACATAGTCCGACGCCGCCATTGTTAGGGCGTCCTCTGTCTCACGATGTATTTCGGAGACGAGAGCACGGAAGTGCTCATTGTAGTCGTCAGACGCGACTGTAACATTATTTTGAGAGTCTTTGGTATGTTGGGAATATTCAGCTACAGTGTCATCGTCAGAGTGGACTGAGGGAGGCTGGTGTTTAGAGGAATGTCGTGAATGAGGGTTAGAGCGCAAGGTTGAATCAGACGATTGATGTTGTGGGGTTCGGTGGGGAGGCGCGGAATCCTGCGGAGATACCCCGGTCATAGATGACAGATGGGGAGGCCCAAGATATGATTCTGATGATGCTGGAGGAATATGGCGACTGCTCCGCCTGTTTCGGGAGAGGGATGGTCGGCGAACGCGGGTATACCGTATAGAAATCCAATGATATGAAGCCTAGAACGGAAGATGAGGATCTCTAGAGATACGAACGAAAAACGAAGTAACGTACAAGAATGATTATAGTAATTACGAGTCGAAGGATCGTTAAAGCTACCCAGATGCTCCATGCGGGGGGCTTACAGGGGGCTGTGGACGACGACACGGACCATATCACGTCAATATCGATATGGCAGCGGTTGCGAACATTCAACTCATCATTAGATGAGTTCTCCCATAAAAATAACATGACGGTATTGACGACTGCAGGAGCAAACAAGCCAAAAGATGCGGCAGAGTGGAAGGCTGTGCGTGTGTTCAAGAGGAGGACTAAAGAGACATCGTGAACCAACAGGTAGGGCTGGAAAAGCCAGACGGCAGTCGCGCAGACGGTCAACGCAAACGCCATCCCTGTGGATATCCCCAGTGACAAAGATGTGGCTTGTCCTTCAACAGTTTCATACACCGTGAATGCAAGGAAGTACCGAACGGTGAAATACACCGAGAAAGCGGCTATGCAGAAGCGAAAAGATAAGATAAAGGGTTGGAATGTAGACAAAGAGCACCGTACTAATTAGACCCCCGAGGACACGCTTGCCCCATTGTAGGCGCCGCAACCGTTCCCTCAGTTCGTGATCCCTTCTTGACCTGCGCTCTCTTGCGCTCAGGTGGTCTCCACTGCCTGTCATGCTCGTTGTTCCTGCCCATTCAGGAATGGAGCCACTTTGACGATGAACTTGTCGCAACGTGTCGAAAAAAACAACTGAATCCGAGGATCGGCGTTGGAGCAGTGGCTCCGTAGGCTGCGAGTGAGAATAGTCGGAGGACCCTAGCAAAGTGGTTCCACCAGAGTTCGTAGAATTGTTCCGCTTGTGTGGAATAAGCGATGCCGGGTCGAACTCTGGGCTCGAGTAAGTTGTTGTGTTATGAATGTATGGAGTTGCCATCATAAGCCAGTCGTCATTCAAGTGTTCAGGTTATCGCCACCTAATTCCTGATAGTTGCAGAAGGAAATGGCGGTCCTTAGAATAGTCGTTAGTGTCGTTAAAAGCGTAACTGACGTCTGCCACAGATATCAAGAAGTTGAGAGGGACTTATGGCGCGTGAAGAACGCCAAATTCAACCAATTGCCTAATTGGAACTTTTTTGATGTGGTCGTATTTGACAACACCATCTTCCTTGACCCGTCTACAAGGCCAAACTCATTTATCAGGCGTTCATCACTTCCAACAGAGGCCTTGTGTTCAGCTCAGGTATTGTTATTCGTTACAGAACCAACGCTCGCATGAAACATCCATGAAACATATTTCTAGAGTTTTGACATACCTGCCAACGTAAGTAACTGCCAAGGGTCCTTTGCGCTGATTGATTGTAGCAGCCAGGTTGAGAGAGAATGCCAAAAGAAGCAGTCTTTCCTGCTCTCACATTTCACGCCTATATCTTTGACAGATCGTGGATCACTTGTGCAAACCACTGTCAATCACGAGGTAACACCGACTTTATGTATTTGCTAAATAACATTTTCGGTGATTGCTCATGCGGCGGCGCTTAAACGCGAAAACAATGGACGGGGTGGGATCGTCGTACAACCTGAGTCCAAGACCTTCTACGTTTCAATTCTCAGCATTTGTAAATCTGAGGACCATGTGGACCACACGAGTACTCATTATGACTGTTACCGGGTACGTCTCTTGAATTTCAAGCACTCCTCCACGTTTGCCCAACAGGTCCGTTTCGCGTCGAGTCACGATCATCCAACGTCTTATAACCAGACCTTGATGGGGCGGCGCCACTTGATAAGCAACTTTTGAATTCAAAATGAGGCTTCCATTCGCAACTTCAATCAAAACTTGTCATGCGTATGCTTAGATCCTCTGCTTCGATCTATTCCATTCCTCGAATCTCAAGTGTTGCCTTGCCATGCAGGGACGGATTGCAGGGCTTTCCGTCTCCCTTGCTTCTTGCAGATCACTTTTATGCTTAAACTTCTTTCTTAGCTTTCTTTTTTTGGCGCTTTGCAAAACCGTCCTTGCCCAACCTCTCGAGCCGCGGAGTACGAATATGTCTGCACTTCGCAGCGACTTTCGATTAGCTTGGATCCTTCATAAGCAGGTCCCATGGGTGCTATTTACCCTTCAAGTTGTCAAATTCACACAAATCTATACAAACACTACGCTCTTCACCTCTCGAATTACATATATCGCCACGCGCCTGCCAACATGAGCCACCCCTCGAATGACCCTGCCCGAGGCCCATATCTCCTTGCGCCCCAGCTGGATATACTTGCTCCGTGTGTTCGCAGCACGCGTCCCTGCATGCCGACTACCCGTGTCAGCGGATCCGAGATTTCCTTCTCGAATCTCGTCGGTTTACGGAAGGTGGGGTCGTGTAAAGTATCTGGCGTGCGTCGATGTTCATCTCCGTTTCGAAGGATCTCCTCTATGATAGGCACTAGCAGGGGCAGAACGTTCTCTTATGATGCTTACCTGAGACTGAAGATCCGCAAATACCTTCAAGAATCAAGAATTCAACGCCATTTGGACACTTGGGGGCTGAGGCCCAGGGTGCTTGTTGTTGAGCTTCGATTGGATCGCATCAATAGACAGGAGGCTAGCGTCGGAGGCTATTGGGCCTGCTGTGGCGTGTAGGGAGTGCACAAGGCCACATTAGCTTGGCACACTTGTAAGTGCTTGCCAGGCTGAACTTTATATGCATAATTGATGACAGTGCACCGACAAACAATATGTACCACCTTGTATGTTGGAATTAATTAAGCAATTGGATTGATTTTATTATGGCTACTTATATCTATCCTGATACATCACCGACACACACATGCCCTTCAAGAGGATATCTAACCCCTGAGCCTCTATGCATACCATCACGGGTAGATTGGGACTGCCATGCGCAGTAGTAGTAGTGCCACCCATCCATGAAACGCTGTCTATATGGACCCATCTGCTTTCGGAAAGAAAAAAGCTCTGCACCTAAAGTTCACCTGGGCTTCCATCGACATTACCGGATGAACGGGAACGGAGTTGCGCTTAATATAGACGAAGCATTCAAAAAGCCAGGTGAACTGGATCACTGTATTGCGACTATTATAAAGCTGTACAAAGCGGAAGCATCTTCCAAGAGGGATAAAGGACTCACCAAACGCGTCTACATATGTCATCTATCTCGCAAAAGGAGGTGATCAGCTGGTAGCCTCCTGGACTTTCTTTTTCTTCTTCTTGCGCTTGGAGTCGTCGCCAGTAGGGGTATCCGTACCTGGGCGCTCACGTTTAAGTTTCTTGCCTCGCGCACCCTGGATGATATCACTATCGGTGCTTGCAGCAGGTGATGGTTTCGGCTTCGTTTCCAATGGGTCATCGACCCCTGCTGGTTTGAGGAATGTTGCGGTTTTCGAGTTCGTGCCAGGTGGTGGGTTTGACAATAGGTGCTGTTTGGTAGGATGAATATCTTCCCCGACGCCTGTATTGTCGTATATCGCTTCTTTGGCTGTTTTCTTGTTTTTGTCCTTGGATTTGGATTTAGGCTTTGGCGATTGTGCGTCAGGATCAGGGAAGCCGAAAAGACCGCCTGAGCCTCCTGAGATTGTTTTGGGACGAGGATGGACTTTATAACGTTTACTTGAATCCTCAGAAGGTGGAGCGGGCGTGGAGTCTTCTGGCTTCGCCTACAGGGAACATTGTAAGCCATATTGGACATATAGACCAATAAGAGGGTACACTTACCTCTTGTACAGCTTCCTCCACTCCATGTTTATTGAACACGCGCCTTCCTTTCGGTTTGTCTCCCGATGATGAAGTTGAGGCCTCGGATGAGAAAAGGAATGGCAGATAAGAGGATTCGTAGGTGACTGTTTGCCTGGATCATTGTCAGTAAGAAATGAACTGAATTTTGAAGAAATATTGACATACGAGCTTGCTGAAGATTTAGCATTCCACGCGTCTCTAATCTTTTGGTCAACTTCCCACTCGCCGTCGTCCTTGACTGGTGCGCGTTCTGCTTCGACCTCTTTCATCTGTTTAGCGCGCAAAGCATTCTGCATAAACCGGAGCCCCAGAGTGCCATTGCTGATAGTTTTTGTCGTTGCCTTTGCCTCCATGGCGTTCGTATTGAGCAAAGTTGATAATTTGAATTCCAATCAATAACTTTGAGTGACCAAGCAAACCACAACATTGTCCTCAACACAACCACTCGCGCAGTTTCTTCTTTTGCGCCACATCCAGCTAGTAACGCCCTCAGAGGACCTCTCAGAGGGCAGGCCGAGTTGTTCTCGGTCCAATTCGGCTGTCAGACTACAATTTGGTGGCGTCACGACACCTGCTCATGTCGGATATCCCGCTCCATTCCATCCGAAGAAATAAGGCTCGCGCAAACTACATTCCTATTACCGACTCAGACTCGCCACAGACTATGCCTATACGTTCCAACATCGCGATTGCCACTTCCTCTTCGTCGCGGCAGAATGTTCGAGCAGGAAAGCGGAAAGAGAGATATGCTGATGACCCGGAAGAGCAGGCGGGTCTTTTGGGGAGAGAAGAGTTTGAGGAAGAGTTTGAGATGGAAGATGAAATGCCTGGAACACCAGAAGTGCGCCCTTTCTTGTTCTATAGGCAACGTTGATTTATCTCTGCATAGCTGCCAACCACAACTCGACTAGCCATGAAGCAGCATCCAACTGTGAAGGACAAGTCACGAACAATACCGTTCAGACCACCAGGTGCGATTTTTTTTGCTCTTATTTCTATGGAATTCTAACGAGGTGTAGATAAACTCCAGTCACGATTTCCTGCCAACATTGTTCGAAATCAAAAGTACAATGCCTTTACATTCCTTCCTATCGTATTCTACGAGCAGTTCAAGTTCTTCTTCAATTTGTATTTCCTGCTTGTTGCCTTATCCCAGTTCATTCCTGCCCTCAAAATTGGTGAGTCGAATTCAGTTTTGTCTCAAACTCGCAAGTTGATCTTCAGTAGGGTTTATTGTCACATACATCGCCCCACTCGCCTTTGTGCTATGCGTAACTATGGGCAAGGAGGCCTACGACGACTACAAGCGCCATCTTCGTGACCGTGAAGCCAACTCTCAGAAATACCTCATCCTAGACCGGCCACCAGAGGATTCTTCCGCTCTCGCACGAACCGACGCGTACCTACACACTCGATCCGTTCCTTCATCGTCTCTTCGCGTAGGCGACCTCATCCACCTCGAGAAGAACCAGCGTGTCCCCGCAGACTTGGTTCTGCTGCGCACATCGGATGCGTCCGGGACATGCTTCATACGTACGGACCAGCTGGACGGAGAAACAGACTGGAAGCTGCGCGTCGCCGTCCCGGAGTGTCAGAAACTCGAGGAAGCAGCACTCACGCAGCTAGATGCAGAAATCTACGGTATGCAGACCCGCTTTCGTGTGGTGCGCTTGTGTAAATTGATGCGAGCCAAGTTTAGCGGACTCCCCTATCAAAGATATCCACACGTTTATTGGGACTTTCACGTTGAACCATCCACCCCAGGGAAATGGCTCTTCATCAGCGCTCTCGGTTTCGCCATTGACAGTGGAGAATGTGTTGTGGGCCAATACTGTCCTTGCGGCCGGCTCAGCGGTTGGTATGGTCATCTATACGGGTGCGGAAACGCGCGCAGTCATGAACACAAGTCATCCTGAGACCAAGGTTGGGCTTCTGGATTTGGAAATTAATCGACTAGCGAAGGTGAGTTTGAATTGCACTCCTTGTGACGCTCTCGCTCATGCTGAATGCAGATCCTTTGCGGTGTCACATTTGCTCTGTCCATTGTGCTCGTTGCGCTGAATGGTTTCCGAGGTCTTTGGTACATCTATGTCTTCCGGTTTCTCATCCTTTTCTCTTCTATCATTCCTATCAGGTTAGTGATTCTTTTCTCAACTTGTGTTCACCCAATTTACCTGTAAACAGTTTGCGTGTGAATCTCGATATGGGCAAGACTGTCTATGCTTCGCAGATCATGAACGACAACGAGATACCCAACACAATCGTGCGCACAAGCACCCTTCCGGAGGAGCTTGGTCGAATTGAGTATTTGTTGAGCGACAAGACAGGGACTCTGACGCAGAACGGTAGGGCTTTCGGTTCAGTATACAAAGGCAATGTGATGTTGATGACGTCAATAGAAATGGAGATGAAGAAACTTCATATGGGCACCATGTCGTACGGCTTTGACTCTATGGATGAAGTTGCGCATCAGCTAGAAGTTGCCTTTGGAAGTGGGGATCATGGTATGTGGTTAGAACCCTATTTTTCCGTTACAGCTATTTATCATTTCGCAGCACATTTAAGGCAAGGATCGTTATCTACTGGCGCCCAACTGGCGACAAGAGGACGAAGGGACATGTCCTCCCGTGTCCGTGACGTAGTGCTTAGTCTTGCCCTCTGCCACAACGTAAATCTTCCATTCTGGTACCACATCCAAATTTCCCAACTTCTAAATCTTTTCTCCTAGGTGACGCCAGTGAACAACGACGATGGCACCGTAACCTACCAAGCCTCTTCACCAGACGAAGTCGCCATTGTCACCTGGACACAGTCCATCGGGCTCACACTCGTCTTCCGCGACCGCACCCGAATCGATCTTCGCACACCATCCGGAACCATCATCTCATTCGAAGTCTTAGATATCTTCCCATTCACCTCAGAATCCAAACGTATGGGGATCGTCGTACGGGACAAGCAGACGGGCGAGATCACGTTCCTACAGAAGGGCGCTGACGTTGTAATGGCGAAAATCGTCCAACGGAACGACTGGTTGGAGGAGGAGACGGCCAATATGGCACGTGAGGGATTACGGACGCTCGTGATGGCGAGAAAGCGTCTTGGGCCTCAGCTCTACAAGGATTTCAAGGCGCGTCACCATGAGGCGAGCGTTCGGCTCGAAGGCAGGAACGAAGCGATGGCAACTGTCGTTGCGGAGTTTTTGGAACATGACTTGGAGTTGCTTGGCTTGACGGGTGTGGAGGATAAGCTTCAGGATGAGGTCAAGTCCACGCTGGAGCTATTGAGGAATGCTGGGATCAAGATTTGGATGCTCACAGGAGATAAGATCGAGACGGCGAGGTGTATTGCCATATCTACAAAGCTGGTTGCAAGGAACCAGTACATCCATGAAATTGCAAAGTGTATGTTTCTCTTTTGTCCTGCGTTGAAATCTTTGCTGAGATGGAGCCTTTGCAGTGAAAACCTCTGACCAAGTTCGCGATCAGCTCGAGTTCCTGCAGTCTAAACTTGATTGTTGCCTAGTCATCGATGGAGAGTCCTTACAGGTTAGCTCAAGTCGGATAATTTCGCAATCTACCGCCGGCTAATACCTCCGCTAGCTCTGTCTCAACCTGTTCAAGAGCGAATTTATTGAAATTGCTACTAAACTATCCGCCGTTGTGGCATGCCGCTGTTCTCCCACTCAAAAGGCCGATGTTGCCCGGCTCATACGCAAGCATACTCGGAAACGTGTCTGCTGTATAGGTGATGGGGGCAACGACGTCAGCATGATACAAGCCGCGGATGTTGGTACGTCAATCCATTGGTCTCAGGTCCTTTCACCTTTTGAGGAGGCTTGTTTCAGGTGTCGGAATTGTCGGCAAAGAGGGAAAGCAGGCATCACTGGCGGCGGACTTTTCTGTGACCCAGTTCAGTTTCCTCACAAAGCTGCTCTTGTGGCATGGGCGTAACTCCTACCGGCGCTCCGCCAAGCTTGCGCAATTTGTCATTCACCGTGGCCTCATCATCTCCATCATGCAGGCTGTGTTTTCGGCGATATTCTATTTTGCACCAATTGCATTGTATCAGGGATGGCTGATGGTTGGGTATGCCACTGTGTACACTATGGCACCCGTGTTTTCGCTGGTTCTTGATCGCGATGTCAACGAAGATCTGGCGCTCCTGTATCCGGAATTGTACAAGGAGCTGACGAAGGTGGG
Source organism: Tricholoma furcatifolium (assembly GCA_018854895.1). Lineage (NCBI taxonomy): Eukaryota > Fungi > Basidiomycota > Agaricomycetes > Agaricales > Tricholomataceae > Tricholoma > Tricholoma furcatifolium. The sequence goes on along the minus strand of JABAJV010008847.1, from coordinate 3,855 downwards.
GAGATGATGCCTTGTTTAGGATAACATATGTTCTGATCTAGCTCTTTATTTTTATAGGGTCGTGCATTGTCATACAAGACATTTTTCCAATGGTTGATGATCAGTCTCTACCAGGGTAGGTTGACATTTTATTCAGACGACAGTGTTTCACTGACTGGTTCGATACACAGGAGCGGCAATTATGATCATGTCTCTTGTGTTGTTTGAAAATGAATTCCTGCACATTGTGTCAATCTCATTCACTGCACTCATCCTCAATGAGCTCATCATGGTCGCCCTGGAAATCACGACATGGTGCGTCCAGCTGCCCTTCTATGATTCTTATCATGTGTTTGATACCTTTTATCAGGCATGTCTACATGGTAGTCTCCGAGATTGCGACTTTCTTCCTCTACGTGGTCAGCATCGCCTTCCTGCCGGAATATTTTGGTACGTCACCTTGAAACCTCGCCCTTTTCTGGGATCAACTAACAGGGTATTTGCGTTGGATAGATACGTCGTTTGTTGTGTCGTTGGTCTTTGCCTGGAAGCTAGCGGTGCTTGTGACAATCAGTGCACTCCCGCTCTACTTTATCAAACTTATACATAGTAGAATCGCCCCCGCGGCATCGAGCAAGCTACTTTAGGAGCTTCGTGGTGTCCTGCCTGGAATGTATTGAATACCTCACATGTACATGGGACTTTTTTTATCTTGGAACCTCGCAGGCATCGAAAATCAGTATCCTGAACTTCAGGTTGTTCTTTTTCTTGTTTCTTTTCTTCGATTATCTTGTTTTGGGACGTTATCAGATTCGTCAAGGTGAAGCGGTGACTTGCTCTTCATGACACCTTTATTGACCACTGGCTATGGGCATTACAGGTTTTGGCTGGGGTGAACACGCTGTGCAAAATAGGAAGTTAACAAGCCTTTTTGGGACACCCTCCGCAAACTTTAATTTGCATCCTCTATATATAGTGGCACGGCGAAGACGACCCAATCCTTTCTTACTTTTCTCCCAACAGCTCAGTACAGATGGCGACCATCCAAGACATCTCCACCTCCAAAGATACCGGTCAAGCTTCAGCTCCGGATCGTAAGCCAACAAGCATTGCGGCCACTTATTACCCTGAATGGTCGGCTTCATACAATCCTCCTGACAAGCTCGAGTTCGACAAGTTTGATATCATATTCTTTGGCGAGTTGGCGGATCTATTTCCCAGCAATGAGATGTGTAACGTTTAATTTCAGCTTTTGCTACCCCGAATGCTTCGATGACTCTGGACTGGGATGCTGAAAGCAAGGATATCCTCAGGACACTTGTAACGGCAGCTCGTCAAAGTGGGAAGGGAACAAAGATTGTTTTGTCAATCGGCAAGTCCATTATTCCACTTCGAAGGTTTCCTGTTGATTATGATTGCAGGTGGATGGGGTGGATGCAAGTGGTTCAGCCATGCAGTTCAGGACGCAGCAAGCAGAAAAAAGTTCTCAGAGTCTCTGGAATCTGTTGTTGACACGTTTGGGCTTGACGGTGCGTTCTTCACAGAAAGAGTCTGTTCTAGTACGACATTGAGTCGAGGCTCTATAGGCATTGATTTCGATTGGGTTGGTTCCATTGATAATCTGTCTCTTATGCAGTGAATCAAGTTCACCATAGGAATATCCTGATTCTTCAGCTGCAGGGAATCCGCACGCTCCTGCGGATGCATACAACTTTCTAGCACTTCTGAACCTCCTTCGTGCATCCTGGGGTGAGCATCATTTCGTCATAATCTTGATGACCTTAACCAGCCATCACAAAGGTCCTTCCAAGATCATCTCTGCGGCAGTGGCCCATTTGCCTTGGTTTGGACCCAACGGCAAGCCCTTGACCGATGTCGCTCAGTTCTCGGCAATTTTATCATACGTCAATATAATGTGAGGCTTCCTCCTTTCAAAAGGTCCTCTGTATCATTAAAGCATCTCATGTATGCAGGAATTATGATGTGCATGTTGCCTCGTCTACGCCAGGGCCCAATGCGCCACTTGGTAAGACGACGATCGATATAGAGAAATAAGCACTGATGCGATGATTTCTAGGAGAACCAAGTGAAACATTTACAGAGCCTCCTCAGCTTTCCGCCAGAACTGCGTTCATACAATGGACAAGTGCCGGCTTCCCTGCGTCGAAACTGCTTCTAGGTCTGCCTCTGTATGGGTATGTCTCAGAGAGCACCGCTACGGTCCTCGCAGATGGCAGCAGGCGCGAACCTTTCTTGGACTTGATTGGACATCCACATGGGCAGGAAATGACGGCAACTCGATCCGTTGGTGCTGGTGACCTCAGCGGTATCTGGGGCCAGCAGATTGCTTTCAAACGATTAGTGCAGCTCGGCGTATTGCAGAGACAAGATAACGGCACTTATACTGCATCGTATGGGTATACGCAAGGTGACTTTTTCTACGTGTTGGGCAATATTCAAACTTACCAACGGTTGCGTCATAGGCTGGGATGGCCATAGTGCAACACCTGTGGCTACCTCAATCTCATTGCGTTGTATCGGTCTAACTGCGCTGCTGTAGTTTTTATACGATGTCGCTAGAAAAACGGTCGTCACATACGATGACCCCCGTAGCATTGCTGCAAAGGTCAAGTTCGCCAAGGAAGCAGGAATGGCTGGATGTTTCACCTGGTCGTGCGACCAGGTATGGTTTCTTTTCACTAAAGTGTTTATACTACTGAATCTCCTCACAACGCTAGGATGATAACCTGGCTTTGCATAACGTCATTTGCGCGAATCTTGGTCGATTGTCATGAGAGGAAATGGATTCGCAGGTACTGTGAGCCGATGTTGCTTGGCGTATGTTCTCAGGCTGTCCCCAATAGTCGTGCTTCTAGGTGGTTGTGTAACAAGTTTTAGGCAATTTTGTATTCCTCGTGACTAACTAGGTTGTTATGCGACGCAAACGTGTCAACTGTGTGCTCCTCTCCATGACTGGCCGCGTCTTCCCACACCTCTTGCTTTTCCTTCTGCCATATCGACGTTCGGCGCCCTTGTTTTGTCAGTTTTGAGAAGTTTCGAAACTGAATCAACTCGGCTCCAAAATTGTACAATCAAGTAAGCACATGTGGTTGTCGGAGCGTGTGTCTCCGTGCTATCTCGAAATGCCTACTTTTGGTGTCAAGCATTTATCTATTTGCGCGTGAACGGACCCCGGTTCAGGGTAAGTATCCCTTCTGTTACAGTCGTTTGCATGTCAAACTGCACAACCGAATTCAAAACATTTTGTTTGTACCTGTGATTTTGTGACCATTAGTCACGCTTGGAACCGCATCGCGATTTCAGAATGTTTGAATCTATCCTATGACATGCCTCGTCATCTTTAGTGGTGTCAAGGTTCGGTTTAGTCCGGTTCAGAGGCCTATTTCTCTGAACCTAGAACTGAACCGAGGGTCCGGTTCAAGTCTATTTGTTGAACTTTGAACTGGACCATAGGGTTCAGGTTCAACGAGGTCCAGTTCAAGTTCAGATGAGTTTGAACCTAAAACCGAACTTGTTTTATTCCTTCATTCTCACAACATTCTCAGTGAAGTGAAGACTGGTAGTAGAATACCCAATATGGTTACGTTGGGTGATCCTAGTACTAGTCTCTAGATGTCGCATCAGTCCCCCTCCAACACTCCTCCAGACTCCAGTGACTGTCTCACTCACTGCGAAGGTTCATGAGAGTGACCAAATAGTTATGGGTAACATGTGTGAGAGGCTTGGTGCAAATATCCGGGATATTCTCGGTAGATATTACATGTACAACCTCGATGTCGCTGTCCTCTACTTGTTCCCGAATATAGTTGTGAGGGCAATTGATGAGTTATTTTCCACATTTAGAATAGTAAAGAG
>JABAJV010008846.1:0-13592 GCA_018854895.1 Tricholoma furcatifolium | reverse complement strand
ATGGACCAGACACAGCTCATGATGGACCAGCTCAAGTCAGAATCGCAGCTATTGCTGTAAGTTTATTGTCCCTTCTGCCTTGTTCCTACCACTCAAGAAATCATCTGCCGTGCAAGCAGATCTATGAGTTTGAGTGTGGCTGTTATTTTCATTTCTTTTACATTAGCTATCCCACAGAAATTCGGTATGATGTTGTAGCAATTCTCTATGTTGACAACCTTCTCAAGGCAATACACTAAGTATTATAACACCTTGTGGAGATGTAGGAGCTTTTTATTTATTTTGAGAATCATATTACCTGGCTAAAAATGACTAATGTAGTGTACGACTTGCGCGTAATCTAGAGGTGATCGCGAAGTAAAAAGGAAAAACACATCCATTTGGTGTATGTCCGTAGCAGGATTCGAGCCTGCGGCTTCTCGGAGCTGAAGGAATGGACCACAACGAGATGATTTGACCACTAATCGATACGGACATAACAATACGTAATAGCCATCATGGCAGGGCCCAGGCGCGGCTAAAATCATCCAAAATTCGATTTCATTTCTCGCAGTGACTCCCTCCATTACCTTGACCAACGTCGACCAACCCTGCTGCCTCCGAATGGTGTCAATACCAAATCCCAAGCTACCTCCTAGCGCTCCTGAAATGGAAGAATCCTACGCATCCACTGGCGTGCTCCCTCTCGGACTCGCTACGCGTCTCGGCGGCGCGTCGTCGACGCTCAACTTACCCGCACCCAGAGTCCTGCTCGCGCTGGCACCACAGAACATTGCGTGGGAGTTTTTAGATGTGCTGGGGGAGTGTGGGGGTCCCCTGCACTTGACTCTTCCGATTTATGGATGTTGGGCTAAGGGAGTCTATTGTTGCAGGTAATAATCCGCGATGGCGACCAATGTCTCATCTCAGGGCTGAGCTTCTTCCCGCCTGTGTTCGTCCCCTGCACTGCACGCGTATCATCCTGTTTTCTGTGCACTCGAATTCGGTACCGTTCGTATCCCTGGATGACTCGTATGCGTTTCCTTATATATATAGACGGAAACGTTTGCGGCGATTGAAAAGTTTGCGGGTGTCAAGGTGGACGATGAAACGCTCGACCATCCACACAATGCGCTGAATCTCCAGATTGATGCGCACAAGACAATGGGTAGGCACCTGGGCTGGGGTATCAAAGCGATACCATCTTCTAATGACCAAGTAATTTATTCTCATTTTTTCATTTTGTTTTGGTCCCGAATTTGAATCCATATCCCCACTCACTCAGGGTTTTTTTTTTGCTTCATCGGTCCAGCGCATCACCACTATGATCGACAGGGCCTCGCCAGAAATATATGGTTAACTGATACGATGCTAGACTTACTGGAGAAAATCTTGGTTCTCGTGATACCAGTTGGAGCGAGCTTGACACCAGCGCACGTCAAAAAATCATCGATGCAAAGAATGTTTGCTCTGTCAATCGCACCTCAGACTGTCAAAGCGACTACTGCCATTCTGATTCTTGTAATACTCGGCATGATCCTTGAAGCTTGAGCATAGTGAGCTGACGCCCAAACGCCGGGTCTCAAACAACTTTCGGAGGATAAAAGACTCTGCATTCCTCTGCCATTGATAGATTCACTCTCAATCTTTCCTGCAGTTCCTTCGGTGACTCAGGTCTGTTCGACAATGTCTAACCCTTCTTCTGTCAAGAGCATCATTTCTTCGGCGGCTGCTGGTTATCAAGATTCAAGCCACAACCCCCACCGTGTTCTTCAATGACGCCCACGATGGTAATTATCGCCTGTCATTGTTACCCATCATTCATTGCTGACTCTGAGGTCCGTAGTTGGTCAATGGCCTATGCATTTGCTCATTAAGCATGTCGATAAAATCACTATCTGGTACAATGGCTTCCCACCGTGCACCATCTACGGCATCCAGATCGAGTACACCTTGACCAACCAGACCCAGCCCGTAACAAAGATGCATGGCTCTACAAAGGGCCGCTCCCAGGTGTTGACGGCCGAGGAAAACGAGTTCTTTGTTGGTGCCTATGGTCTCGTGGACAGCGGCACCCAGCCTGTCCTTAGGAGCATCGGCTTCTTGAAGTATAACTCTAAGACCCACGAAAATTCTTCCACTGGTCAGTTTTCTGCGATGTGTGCAGCGTGCCGTGAATTTAATTATGTGTGTGTTCACGCCATTCCAAGGCCTTTTCCCCTGTAATGTGCGGAACCCTTACTCTGAGTACATCGACTTCAAAATTACGGGTGAGATTATCGCGTTCGGTGGTAACACTGGTAGCAACGCTGTGTTATGTCCCCTCTGCAGTACTTACTTCCAGTTACTGACCCTGTCCCACAGGCAGCCTCGAGACGCTTTCCATCTACAGTTTCGAGACTGGCACTGGTTACTCTGGGGCGTAAATGTTTGCAGTCCCAGTCGCAGTTTCTACTTCTGCTTCAAGCTCCAAGATTCTTGCTGTCCTACGTTTTGTTTCTGTACTTTTATTCCTGTAGCTGTGATGGATTGGTTCAAGGTCGGGGTACTATTATTCCTCTGCTTGCCTTCCTGAGGTCCACGTGCACCAGGCAAGGATATCATATATGTCCAATGCTATCTGAAATACCGAGTTTATTTTTTTGTAAGATTATATCAAGTTGTTACTTGGACTTGAAGTCCGAGATAGTCGACGTCGTGTCCAAGCAAGAAGTCGTCAGATGACTCGCGGTATCAACTCGAGTATTTCCATACTGGCGTTGTCAGTGGCATGGATGTCCGAGGAGTCCAGATGTAGAGACAGCGAAGAGAAGGTCCGTATCGATTAGTGGTCAAATCATCTCGTTGTGGTAGGATTCTTGGTCAAGATATGCGCTCCGAGAAGCCCCAGGCTCGAATCCTGCTACGGACAATGCGCTGCCATAGTTCTTGTTTTTTTTTCGCCGCTTTGGATGCTGTGGTGGTTAGGTCTGCGCGCGCGAATCGCGATTCATTCAATGGTGACTCGGGGAAGGACATGATGCATGATACGTACGTACGTACCACCGTGACGGTGGCTTTGAGTATAATGACATTGTTAGTAGCAAGGATGTAAGCGTGTAGAGAGAAGAAAGCGAGCGTCCGTATCGATTAGTGGTCAAATCATCTCGTTGTGGTGAAGACTTTCAAGCCTACAAGCGCTCCGAGAAGCCGCAGGCTCGAATCCTGCTACGGACATCAACCACGGCTGTTTTAACCGCTTGTGCTTTTTAGCCTATTTACATGCGGAGCGCGATTTGGAGAAGCCAAGTAGATTTTTTTTTTGAGACAGAAGGTGGTACGGTTACAGGTCGTGATGTTAGAAAAGATGATGTTTCGCAAGTCCGTATCGATTAGTGGTCAAATCATCTCGTTGTGGATTAGTCAGCTCCGAGAAGCCGCAGGCTCGAATCCTGCTACGGACATTCCAACCCGCCTCTTTTATCTTTTTCTTATCTTCCTTTGACTGGGACAGAGCTGTGATAAAAATCCCCCCGACACATCTGAATGACATTGGAAGCGAAAAGAAAGACTTTTGGAGAGTAGTATGGGTGTAGTGTGACATAACCCTTAACCCCGTCACGATGTGTGACGTGTTGATCTTACTTGCGCCCGTGTGTTGTTGAATTAGTTGCTCGCAGAGGTACGCCATCGTTGCTGTTCCGGACCGAAGGCCTCCCGAACCATGAACAACAATGCCAATGCCTATTTCCCGCCTCAACACGCCATCAATCCCGCCCACCTACAAAAACAGCAGCAGCAGGCACAGCGAATACGCGAGCAGCAGCAGCAGGTCAGGATGCAGGCCCTGGGCTACTCCCCCGGTGGCATGATGCTCCCCCCGACTATCATCCCCCCCATGCACCGCCCCCCCAGCAGAGCCTCACAGCCACCTATGCGCCCCAACACTCCACAGCACCGCGCTACCCCCACCCCGTCCCCCCATCCCGCCCCGTCCCCGCCCACCACCAAACTCTCCCCTGGCCCTCAGCAGCGCCCCACCTCCAGCTCGGGCATGGGCATGATGGGCGTGGGCATGAACATGAACATGAACATGAACATGATGGGCATGGGTATGATGGGTGCACAGGGCCAAATGCCAGCGCAGATGCCACCCATGCAGACGCCTATGCAGATGCCGATGCAGACGCCAATGACGCCCATGCAGATGCCCATGCAGACACCTATGCAGACACCTATGCAGATGCCCCTCCATGCGCACCAGCACCAGCACCAACACCCGCACCAACACCAGCACCCGCTCGCGCATACGCACCAGCGACAGCCCTCGCTCCCCCGCCAGCCGTCCGTCAAGGCAGAGAGCGTGCCCCCGTCTGACCGCGCGTCTAGCGTGGGGACCCCTGCGCCCCCGGGTGCGGGAGACGCACAGGGAGATCTGGTGGCCAAGATGGAGGATAGAGGCTCGGTGCCCCCCAGGGCGTCGGCGTCTGCGACGCCCGTGTCTGCGCATGGACACGCGGGCACGCCTGGGTCTGTGTCTCGTCTCTCTACGGGCACACCCGTGCCTAATATGCCGTCCACACCGACCCCCCTGCCCATTGCCAGCACCAGCACCAGCACACCACAGATCGCACCTACCACCACCACGCCCCAAACCACTACAGCTACCGCCGCTACGACCGCCACCTCAACCACCACCACCACCACCACGAACTCGAACACAAACTCGACACTCCTCCCCCCGCCCCCCCTCCCGCCGACCGTCCACCTCAACCCGCAAACAACACAAACGACCCTCGTCCCCCTCCTCACATCCACACAGACCATCCCGCCGCTCGTCCCGGGCGAAATATCCGCCGTTCAGGGCTGGATGGCGCAGGACCAGGCGTACGAGGCGCGCTTCCGCGCCATGCGCGAGCGCGTGCATAGTGAGTCCGCCCACGAGGGGTGGGGGGGAGGAGTGGGGAAGCGCGGAAGGGGGTGGTGGGAGAAGGGTGTTGCGGCAGAGGGGAATGGGAATGGGAATCGGTGGAGGAGGCCGAGGGAGCCGTTTGATGTGCGGTATCCGAAGAGGGCACGCGAGGGGAGGAGGAGGGGGAGGAGGGAGGGGGTTAGGTTGTGAGTTGCTTTTTTTGTTTTCTTTTCGTTTTCTTTCGTTTGTTGGTTTTTGGGGTTTTGGTGTTATTTTTTTTTTTTTTTGGTTTTCCTTCCCGAACCTGGTTTTCTTTCGTTTGTGTTGGGTTTATTATCTACCTACGATACCATACGATATGGTACATGACACGAGACGCTGACGCCCCTCCCCTGTTCGTTGCAGACCCCGCAAACTCGACACAAAAGACACCAACAGGCCCGAACAGCTCGTGCCCATCCGGCTCGAGTTCGACGTCGAGCACCACAAGATGCGCGAAACGTTCGTGTGGAACCTCAACGGTGCGTCTGACCCCCTTCCCCTTCCCACTTAACCCCAACCCCAACCCCACCCACGACTGACTGACACTGACACTGACACTGACCCACCACCCCACCCCCCACAGACCCGATAATAACACCAGAGCACTTCGCGCAGTCCCTGGTAGAAGACTACGCCCTCGCGCCGCCGCAGACGTACCACGCGCTCATAGTGAAAGCGATCCAGGACCAGCTGAGCGACTTCAAGGCGCACTCGGGCGCCCCGTCGTCCTCGCCGTTTGACGTCGACGGCACGGACGAGGCGCAGACGCAGCAGCAGGGGGGCGCGCAGGCGCAGGCGGTGCAGGCGTATAGCGTCCGGCCGGTGGATGGGCGGGAGCCGAGTGATTTTCGTGCGGGGGAGCGTGAGCGTGGGGAGCCGGAGGGGCAGGCGCAAGGGCAAGAGGGGGATGGTGATGGTGAGCACGAGCGGGAAGGGGAAGGAGAGGGGGAGGGAGACGAGATGAGGGGGCGTCTGGGCGCCGAGGAGGACCTTAGGTGGTGGAAGGGGTGGCGGGATCGGCTTGGGCGTAGGCCCCGCCCCCGCTCCCGCCCCGGGCCCAGCCGGAGTAAAAAAGACGTGATTGGGAGTGGGAGAGCGAGGAAACGGAGACGGGTCGCGGTGGGCGTGGCTGTGAAGATTGAGGAGGGAGACGCGGATGCGGACGTTGAGGATGAGGATGGTGATGAGGACGAGGAGAGGGAGGACAGGGGGGACAGGGGGGAGGAGGAGTGGGCGAAGAGTGTGAGGTTGGATGAGATGGAGGTCGATGAGGCGAAGATGAGGGAGGAGATGAGGGTTTTGATCAAGGTGTGTCTCGTGTTTCCATGTTGGGCTGATGCTGATTGGCGTTGACAGTTGGATATCATCGTCGGCTCGATGCGCCTCGAGGACCAGTTCGAGTGGGACATCGAGAATGACTATGGGAATGGAGTCCTGCCTGAGGAGTTTGCAGAGGTGTATGCGAGGGATTTGGGGCTCGGTGGCGAGTTTACGTGCGTACCTCCCATTTTTTCCCTCCCAAGACCTGACATAACCACGCCTTTCTCCACACAGCACCGCGATAGCGCACTCCATCCGCGAACAGATCCACACGTACCAAAAGTCGCTCTTCCTCCTCGGGCACAACCCCGCCCCGGACGGGCCCCAGCTCCCGCTCGCCCTCCTCGACGACGACCTCCGCGCCTCCTTCCTCCCGCCCCTCGCCACCTCCTTCCGCCCCGCGGACCTCGTGTCCTCGTACACACCCACGCTCAACTACCTCTCCGACGCCGAGGTCACGCAGTACGACAAGGACCGCGAGAAGGAGATGACAAGGCGGCGCAAGCGCACGCAGCGCGCGGGCGGGCGCAGGGGCGCCGTCGCGCTCCCGGACCGCGAGTTCCCCATCCGCACGAACCGCACGCCCGCGATCGGGTTCCCCGAGCTCGACGCGGCGACCGTGGCGCAGATGGCGGCGGTGAGCGCGCCGACGAGCAGGAGGGCTGCGGCCGCGGCCGCGAGTTTGACCATCGCGAATATGGTGGCGAGCGAGAACGGGACGGCGGTGATGCCGATGCCGGTGCTGCCTGTCGCTGCGGAGCCGAGTATACAAACGCAGGCTCAGCAGGGGCAGGTGCAGCAGAAGAGGAAGACCGGGGGCGCGAATGGGGTTAAGGGACACTTTAAGGCGCCGAGTTACCCCAGTGAGGCGTTGGGCCCAAGAGCGAGGGTCCCGGCGCCCACGCCGTCGACTGCGGCGGATGTGAGGACGCTGCCGGAGCCGTTGGAGAACGACCCCCCGCCCCCGCCGGAGATATCGGTCGTCGCGACGATTAGCAGTGGGTCGGGTGGTGCGGCGCTTCTGGGCCTCGGCGCGCTAGGTGCGGGGGCTGCGGGCGGGGCGCCACGGGCGCTGCATATGAGTGCGAAGAGGGCGAAGGAGCTCGAGAGGGAGGCGAAGGAGAAGGAGTTCGCAGATGGGCAGCATCCGAATATGATTAATGGCGTGTGGCATTGTTCGAATTGTGGGTGTCCCGATAGTATTGCGGTCGGACGGAGGAAGGGGCCGTTGGGTGATAAGAGTCAGTGTGGTGTGTGTGGTGAGTTTGGGTTCCTTTTGACCCTTTTTTTTTGGTTCTCGGTCGCACGAAGCTGACTGTACCCTACCCCACCCTACCCCACTTTACGTACAGGCAAATACTGGCACCGCCACCGCCGCCCGCGTCCCGTCGAGTACAACCCGGACCCAGACTTCCACAGCGGGCTCAAGAAGGACATTGAACAATCTAAAATCATGGCCTCCGCAAAAAAGAAAGGCGCGCGCGGCAGCGCGCTCGCGCAGTCGACCACGCACCCGCACACGCCGGCAGAGACGTCCGAGGCCCAGACCCCCGCGCGCTCGACGGCAGGGAACGACATGGACGTGGACGTGGATGCGTCGGCGCGGCAGAGCCCTGTGCCCGCCGGGGCGGGTGAGGATAGGGACAGGGACAGAGACAGGGAGCGCGCGGTGTCGCCCGTGTCGACCTCCTCGAGCGCGAGCGAGGCGCCGTTGGCGCAGAGGGCGAGGGCGAATGGGAGCAGGAGGATTACGTCGCCCCCGCTGGATTCGTCGCCGGTTAAGCGCGATGAGTCGCTGTCGCCGAGTAAGGGTGCGGGGTCGGGGTCGGGGTTGGGTCCGCCGGTGAGTAGGGAGGCCAAGCCCCAGTCTCAGTCTCAGGCCCCGGGACAGGCGCAGGCGCAGAGCTCGCCGTTGAGTCAGGTTAAGACTGAGGTACGTTTTGGTTCTTGAGTTACCAGGCGTTGGGTTGCTAATAATGTGTTGCGTTGTGTTGTGTAGCCCCCCGCGTGGTTGACGAGCGCCAAGGCCGCGATGATGGCGAAATACCCGAACGATCGGTTCGAGACGATATTGAGGAAGGTGAACGCGAGTACGGTACCCGAGTGGCGGATTAAGTGTTTGGATTGTCCGGGCAAGGTCAGTGTTGCTTGCTTGTTTTCGAGATAGATGGATGGATGCTGATGGGTCGTTGTAGCTGTATACCCCAGGCCCGGGCGAGACGCTGTCGAACTATGAAGTGCATTTGAAGAATAGGCAGCATCGACAGAGGGTTAATGATCGGTTGAGTAACGAGGCGGAGTCATGAGTTCTCCGGTAACTGTCACTGTCATGAGCGCACCGACATACCTATATATTACCTTTTGACCTACCGCTGCGGCTACCTACGTAGGCCTGACCAAATTTCTTTCTTTTCTTTGATTTCTCTAGCCCTCTCGCTCTCTATAAAAAAGAGGCTTTATGTCTGTGACGTTCTCGAATTTCTATTTTTTTTTATAATCCTTTCTTTTTTTTCTTTTTTTTGCTTATCTGTCGTATTTTTGTCGGTTTTCTGCTTTGTGTAATAATGGTAAATGACATCTGTATAATTCCCTTGCTTACAAGGGTTCTTGCTTGTTCAGGAGAGGGGACTGTAGGGTGTCTCGCGTGTGAATATGAGTTGTACGGGTCGGTTCCCGGCTGTTCGCCGCTTAGCGCGCTTATCTTTCTTTCTATTTGATTGCTCGTTCAAAATGAAGCGATTAATATTGTTGAGTGGCGAGCCAAGTTGGCATCACGGCAAGCATTCTTCATGCCAGGTTTATTATTCCATTGTCTGGACCTAGCCTCGCCCACTCTCTTTGAATCTCTACAACCACCTCCGCATATATGGAACGACGTTCTAAGCGCCTCCGCACTGCGCCTCAACCAAAATACAGCATAGACCTCGACAGCGATGATTCGGGTGCAGATTTCGAGGACGCGTTCGAGGCTCCAAAAACCAAACGACCTAGGAAATCCGTGACGAACTTGAATGCTGGTGGCTCCAAATCTCGGCGTATGGTACGCAGGAAACGAGGAAAGTTAGAGCAGATGACTGAGTTGCCTCTTGACATTCTCTTTGAGGCGAGTTGGTAGTCTTGCACTATGTTGGACACCGCGTCTTACTACCTTCTACACCGTGACTAGATATTTGGTCAATTAGAGCCTATTGACATTTTGAATCTTTCTCGGACGTCGAAGCCTTTGAGGAACATTCTTATGAGCCGCTCGTCCATTGGCGTTTGGAAGAATGCGCGCGCTCATGTTCGCGGCCTTCCGGAATGCCCTGACGATATGAGCGAACCGGCATACGCGAATCTCGTGTTCTATCCCTACTGCCATGTTCGTCACTTTCACTTTCTCATAATGTTGTTCGCACCCTCCAGGCTGATACACTGTTGGCAAATCTAGTTTTGTCTCAAGTCATATGTAAATCACCGAGCAATATTGTGGACGATGAGAACTAGGGCCTGCAAGAATTGTATCTCAGAAAAGTTGTTCTACGAACTCCATGCGTTGGTATGACCTTCTAACCTTGTGCATTGATTGATAGTTTCCAACCGTGGCCGTCGGGTTGTGCCAGTGCCGCGCTCTTAAAGAACCTGATACCCACGTACGAAGGTCACCTTGGTGAGTAGAGTCGAGTAATGGCAAGGATTTCCTGCTAGAAACTTTCCTTCAGGTATTTACCGGTTCAAGCTCGTGGACACCCACACTCTGCACACATACCAAGAGGAAATGAAGAACGTCCAAGACCCTGATCTAGATCAATGGCGTCTTTCGAAGGGCCAGGAAAAGGAAGAGCGCGAAGTGGTGAGTGTATGCGTAGTACGATGAAGCCTGCATGTTGATTCATCTCATAGCATGCGAAGAGATGCGAGTGGTGGAACTTGCGTCGAGATGTGGAGCGATCGAACGAGCTGGACACTATGCGTGACGAGCGATACGAAGCGTCCGTTTAAACATTTCTCTGTGTTTCCTTATGAACGACTCAACGATAGTCCCACTTTTAGCATAAAACAGAAGCTAGTGGATCTCGGTTCGATTTGTCTTCTACCTTCATTGATTCCCAGCTGAAACTGAAATCATTTCTTAAGGTTTCGAAGAAGAGATTCTTTTTCTGGACTCCAAGACAGTCAGGTATCGCTATTACAGCGAGTTGGTCCCTTTCGAGGATCATAAACTTGTCAGGCAGCCAAAGCCTTTGACCGAGCGAAGTGAGCTGCCTCACAGTTCGATCATGCAAGAGTGGTTACTTATGTCTTCTTGACTAGTCTGGAACAATATCCAGTGCCCGCTCACAGAATTTATGCAGAATGCTAGAAAGCGCCGCCTTGAGGAGAAATTTAATGCTACTGTCGGCAAACGCGGTGTAATTCTTTCCGAGGTCCTCGAAGCATATGCTTCTTTGCAACCTATTCATTCAATTATTCCCCCTCTGGCTGATGTCGCCATTCTACCCGCTTTTAGAACCATTATCGAAGATACACCCTTGGACGAAGAAGTGACAGCAGTTCACTTCCAAGACGCGATGGTGAATTTCCCTCGGATAGTTGCCGAATGGCGCGAAGCCAAGGACATAGAATTAGTTCAACTGGTTGACAAGGCGTTCGATAGCGATACAAACGAGCCCGATAGCGACACAAAGGCCACATCACTTACCTTGCGGCACCCTGGCACATTCTTTGAGTGTACAAAATGCCGTCGCATAATCAGCTACCCCCGTGTTCTCGTCCACCAATGTTGTTTCTCCAAAGCCGTTATCCCCTGCCACGACCAATATATTAGGAATCTCGGTAGTCGTCTTTGGACCCCAACAATTCGATACTGCCGTGATCTTTCTGCAAACGCCAGGCTTATTCTTCGCAACTGTGACCTTGGAGACAGCTCGACGCATGATGAAGTTCTGGAGAAGGATATTCGTTTTGAATGCCTTACATGCTTTTCACCCAAGGAAGGCCGTTTATTGATGAGATGGCCGGTCGTCGTGCGTTTTTCGATGATATTACCCCTTCGTTTGTTAATTTTGCCGTGTGGAACCTACAGGTTGATCATACTAGGTCACAGCACTGTGACGGTAGTGATTCTATTTTGGTGGCCGAGTTGAATCACCAGGAAGCAAGTCTTGCGGAATTTGAGGAAGCCATGCAACTGGATCCTCCATCCGAAAGCTGGCAGAGCCGCAGCTGGGTTTGCCGTGCATGCAAAAAGCAGGTTTCCTGGTTTGAATCTATCAAGCATCTCAAAGAAAAGTGAGTCTCACTTTCAATATTTGACGCGACGGCATACCCAAATGTGGTTTGAAAGACATCCAGACACGATTCCCGATAACTACACTGAATCTGACCATTGTGGAGAATCTCAGTTTCATTTTTTCGCATTCCATCTGGATGCAGACAGCAGCGTTCTTTTTGCCCCGTTCAGGGTCATTTCCCATGATCCTGAGCTCTTGTAATTCGCTGGAAGATAACCTGCGCTATCAACCAGGCGGACGACTAGACATGGTAAGTTCAGAAGTGGCTGGTATTTTCCCGAAAGGCATAGAAGGTTTTAGTGTTATCCACTACCATTCTGGGCAATCGAGGAGGATTTTGCGAGATTGTAATTAATGATATGAGGGACAGGTGTATACAGGGTGTATTATGTATGCCACCATGTACAGAGAATCCAGTGTTGCTCCTGGCTATCTTCTCAGCAATGTCAGTTCGCTGACGCTCTCACTACCCTGCTCCATGTCGCACTCTATATCATCTGTCGATTTGATACTACTATTTGTTGGGTTGGCGAGGCGCGACGGTGGATGTTATTGGTTTAGGTCCGTTCAACGGCAAGTTCCGGGGTCACTTGGCTTCGAACCTCCAAGTCAGAAGTAGGCGCTGGCTGGACACGGTTGTATCCTATCTCATCTATCCCGTATCTCCCCATCATGGCTACTGTGAGCAAACGCAATTGTTCTCATTTCTGTTTTCTCCGTCAGAAACTTCATTGTCCCGCGCTGGGATATGTCTATGACGTGCAAGGTTTACATTGAGTGCGTCAGGGTGTTGACATCTGTGTTCGTGCTGTTCTATCTATTCCCGAAGCTATGGGCATAACTTGATTTCTGGAACCGCTTTATTGGTACGTTCCTGTATCTTGATTCTTCCAACATATCAGTGCTCATTCGGTACTATATCAGAGAACCACTCTACCTTGTTGATCTGAAACAAAGCCGTAGTATTTTCACCCTTGCCTTGTGAAGAAACACCATAAAACCCGTCTCTTACTAGGAGATCGTCATCATTTTGTTAACGTCAGTCTTTTTCATGATATCGATGATGGACCTGCATCCTTTACCCTTTTATTTAGGCAAACTGCCTTCTCCCCTTTGTCGCAACCTTTCTTGAGCATGCTCGCCCGTGATACCTCGTGAGCGACTTCGGCATGCTATACGCGAGAATGTGATATATGATGTCATTTCTACGCCATATCCTTTAGTGATCCTGACCTAGTACCATCTTCCTATGTATAGCTGATGTCCGAACCATGAGGTTCTCAGAAGGATCAGCTCTTATTTTTTTTTCTCATAGGTGAGCATTTATATCACCGATAACAAATTCGATCCCATCTCAATACATTATATCGTCAAGAGGACCATGATGGTGGATGTCTGTCCTTCCACCAAAGCCTCGTCTTTTCCCTCATCTGTCGTGACTCGATTCATCTCACATTCGCACAAAGCAAAATGTCTACGATGACTATTGATGACTCCGACCCTACTATTGAATATATTAATACTTGGATGGTTGCTGGGACGGTGTATGAATACAATGACACGACTCATGGCACTGAGGTAGTAGGTGCACAGGCCATCTATACGTTCTTCGGTAAAACATTCCACATTCTCGACCATTTCAATTTGTCTCCATCTCACTCGATTTCAGGTTCCGTCATCGCCGTTTACGGTACCATTGGACTTGAGAACAATGGAAATCCAAGTTTTGCAGCGACTTCATCCTACACAATCGACGGCGGTGAGGTCGTCGAGTACACCGCTGAACTGGGAAGCACGGTGCTCTATAGGCAACTGTTTTTCACGTCAGAGACTTTGGAAGAAGGGTTACCCCATACGTTGACCATAACCTATGTCAGCGCTGGCAAAAATCCTATATGGCTAGATTATTTTGAGATATCGGCCTCCTCGTCGACGACTAGCATTGGACCTGCGTCTTCTTCCTTACCATCCACAACACGACTTACCTTATCGACCCAGTCCAATGCGGATATTGTTACCTTCAGAACAATCTCGAACATCGGAACCTCCACACAGACGCTCCCTATTATCTCAGACTCTTCGTCATC
>JABAJV010008845.1:0-15126 GCA_018854895.1 Tricholoma furcatifolium | reverse complement strand
ACCGACGACGCACGCAAGGCGTTCGAGCAAGCAATCGATCAGTACCCTGTGACATCTGGTCAGTGGAAAGATACACACATCCGCCGCTGTCGCTTTTTTCTTCGGAGACTAGGGTATCCTGAAACACCCTCGACCGAAGCACGATTTGGCATTGAGCTCATGTACGCCATGGATGTTGATGATCTTATGGAAATATTACAACCAGATATCGTGCAGTCCACGGATGATGAGATGGACGAGGCTATGGGTATATTTGATTCGCCTATGGATTATGAAGAAGAGGAGATTTCGGACGGCTCCACTAGCGAGTTGGGTCTGACTCAAGTGACCGGCGCCATTCAGCGCTTTAAGCCGACGCATACGGCGACAGAGAGCAGCTCGGTTTACCCGGCTTTGCCAGCTGAGGATCCCGCGGTTTCTCAGGTGAGGAGCTCGACATTGCCAGCTAGCACCCCCGCAAGTGTTGGTGCCGCCTCTGCTGGTG
The DNA here is from genome assembly GCA_018854895.1 of Tricholoma furcatifolium. NCBI lineage: Eukaryota > Fungi > Basidiomycota > Agaricomycetes > Agaricales > Tricholomataceae > Tricholoma > Tricholoma furcatifolium. The sequence continues at coordinate 14,642 of JABAJV010008845.1, read as the reverse complement.
CGAGCGTCGATAGCGCCATGACGCCTGCCAGTGCCGGTGTCGCCAAATCCACCAGCATGACTGGCAGCAGGAAGACGGCCGCTAGTGCCTCGCGTCCTTCCAGAACTAAGATGACGGCAAGGAAGGTCAATACCGAACATCTTCGGGCCGCCAAGAGAGAGAGGGCCCGCTATCTCGCCACGCAGAGAAAGCTCAAGGCTGCCGCGCCCAAGCCTGTCGTGGGTGGTGGATATGATGGGCGTCTGGAATTCATGTGTTAAATGAGTCTGAATAGAAGTCTGGGCCTCGCAGTGGCTGCACTTGCTACAGCTACATGCACATATTAGTGTCCCGCAATAGGACAGTCTGCAACAAGTATCGACGCGTCGAACAATGCAAAACAAGTTGATAATAGTACTTGGTGTAAGACAAACGCCTTCAAGAAAGTCCGACCAAACCTTAGACGATGGACAATTCACGCACGATTGATGACACCGAAATTCAACAGCCAAAGCTTCCTTTTCCCTCCCTTGCCTACGAACTCGTGCCAGTGGGGTGTCGTGAATGGGGAAAGTTCTGCAGATATGACAACGACTGGCAGGGTGGCATCTATGTCGAGTTCCAGCCTACCTAAGATTACAGTGCTGGAGCCCAATTCCCACGATCATACTGTTGAGAGCTTGCAGAGCGAGACGCTCGCTTATGTCGTCTCCGAAAGGTACTCCATGAGGAGGCCGGTGCCCAAGCCTGTCGTTGTGTTAACCCGGTCTGAGTAGAACTTTGGGTCTCGCAGTGGCAGTGACCGCACCAAGTTGCTACATGCATACATTAGTGTACTACAATAGGACAGTCTGCCAATAAGTATACGCGTCGAACTATGCAAAATAGGTTGATATAATAGTCGTCGGTGTAAGATAACAACACCTTAAAGAGAATCCAATGCATATGACCAAACTTCAGTATAGTATGAACAACGCACGCACAATCGAGACACCTAAATTCAAGAGCCAAATTTCCCTTCCCTTCCCTATGTCTATCACTGTCCTTATCCATCCTCCTCATCGCCGTTCCCTTGCGCCTCCTGCTGACAATACAACAACCACGCAAACTACATCATCATGCGCAACTGCAACACATCCTCCTTCCACATCTTCGGATGGTTCTGCTAGCAGAACTCCCTTGTGAGCTTCTCGCACCGCTCGACATTCTCTGGGCTGACAAAGTCCACCGCTAGTTAAGCACCCTGTCGCACCTCACATACCCTGGCACAGGCACCGCCCTCCCAAAATCATCCCACAGCTCTGGAACAGCGCGCTAAAAATCCGTCGAGGGGAGCCAATCCTTCAACTTGAGCACCTCTGCCCTCCCCCCCCGCGCCCATCCCTGCCCCACCCGCCTGCTCAGCCGGCGCCGCGCGTGCCAGTACCCGCACCTCGCACCTCTCAAAGTCCCTAAAAAAACACCTCGGCCGTAGCCGCTGATTCACCTCCGTTTGGCATTCGATAACGAGGCACGCCTGGGATCCGTACTCCTGCATGAAGTACTCGGGCGTCCAGTCGATGCGGAAGCCAGGGTGGAGTCCAACGACGACGAGCGGCTCGCCGCGCGGCCAGAGTATGGGGAAATTCGTAGGCGTGAGCGCGGCGGGCTGGAAGCGGCGGATCACGAGCGTGGGCGTGTTGAGTATCGTGGTGGAGAGGTTGGGCGGGATGTAGGAGGTCGTAAATGAAGCTTGGGCACGACTTGATGGAAGAACAACATGTACGTGCACATCATTGATACTTGCTCCCATATAGCGAATCTGGCTCAGGGATCCTATACTGTAGCTCGTAATGGCCGTTGTCCGACCCCTCTCTTCCCCAGATGCAGTAGCATTCAAAGAGCTGTAGCTGTTTGGGGTAGTTGAAGTATGCGAAACCAGATATGCAGTCATGCATTGCTATCTTTCAGCCTAGTGCGCCATTCTACAAGTATTCCTTGAATCAACTTGGCAGCCTTGCATGTCTTTCCAGTCCTCGATAATCATTAACACGGTTCAGCGATGATTGATGTTTCGTTGGTTGAGCCAGGCCTGCTAGAATTCACGACAACAGTGGGCTCTCCGGCGTGCAAGAATTGAAAACGCTTGTGTATAAGACAAGAAGCTGGTCGATGTCATCGTGGTAGATGTAGTCCAAATCAATGTTTGTTCGTATTTTTTTTTTGTCACCCGGCTTGTTCATGTATCTCCTTCAAAATGTCAACCATGTCAACGTCATTGACCACGCGGACCAACCTTTGCGCTCACACTGGCAGTGCACCGCACACCAATCAATATGTAAGTAAGCTCTGCAATACAATGCTTCACTTGCCCCGTGTGCTCTGTGTTTAATAGATCGTAAAATTTCCTTGCTACCTTCAATCAACTCTACCTTCAATCCACATGCACGGTACTGCTTTCTCCAGGACCACAAATAATACCCCTACATTGTTGATCCCAATACATGCATACTTCACCAATTTGGACGAAATATGTCCGAAATCCATCGATATCTGGAGCACATGAGCGGACATATATCACAAGCTTTTCAGCGAATCCTGAGTCTCTGTTCATGTTTCTGAGCAGGTTGCGGGGCTCAATCCTGCGGTCCATGCGAAAGCTTTGGCACTTTCCGGGCCCAGACCTAGGTCCAATCCATACACACGCGATTTTCTGCCCATACAAACTGCGATTTGTTACCAACGATCTCTAAGTAGCAACATTCATATGATCTGTTGATGCGCGCTTTATGCGACCATAAGTGGAATTTGCCGACTTCCCCGGGAAGCCCAAACCAGTGCCGAATTTAAAGTGACTTTGACCCACCTGTGAGCATATCACAGCAATGAAACGATATCTGTTTCGCCCTCAGGCTCGTCCTCGCGGACCCCGCGATAAGAGTTGCAATGAAGCTCACATTCATGTAAGTTGCTGTTGCTCTTGATTTCTAGTTTTTTGGAGTTTATTCTGTTGACAGAAGGTTGCCGAAGCCAAACATAAGGATGAAGACCGCATGGAACATAATGAAGAACACGAACATAATGAAGGACCCGAACCTGGAGAATACATTGGTGTGATCGTCAAAGAGGCTCTGAGTACACTCAGCACGGTGGCGAATATTCTGCCTGTACCGGGCCTAGGTCCTGCTGTGAAATTGGCAATCAACATCATACAGGCATATGACGTGAGTATCTACTTTCGTGCGTCCAATTAGACCTCAGGAACTTTCTATAGGACGGATGTGCAACTTTCGATCGTGCAGATGAACTGAGGCTCCGCATGAAATCCTTAGTCGATGTATTACTCGACAGGCTCAATGGAAAGACGTTGGATGACATCGACGATGGATTGAAGAAAAGCATTGAGATGTTGCACAAGTGCGTAAACTCAAGTTTTTCTTTAATACTAAAAACATCCTTATCAAATCATAGGGACATGGAGTACATTCAGATGACTCTCGATAGTATTGCATCGAAGGGTACTTTCAAATTCGTTATGTTTAGATCACTGCATGAGGAGAAGGTTCGCAAGTGTATCACAAAACTGGATAACGCGATTGTACAATTTCATGTAAGTCTTCATCAGAATACTAGATGTCGTCGTGAAATACTACTGACTTGATTGTCTCCTTCAGATGATTCGACAAGTGGAACATACTATCGCGCTGGCACAACTCCAGCATGGCGTGACGGCTTTGCAAGATGCTTCAGAAAGGACGTAGCACAACATGAACAACGTGATCTCCATGTTGGCATCTCGGCCGGCAGAACCAGTAGGTGCTAATGTGGTACCACCATACCAAACTCGAGCTGCCATACCATCGAACACGCTCATATTTCATGGCCGTGATGTGATTGTAGCTGAACTAGTTTGTATGCTAACGGACGCTCATCGAAGACACATATGCCTTCTTGGACCTGGAGGGATAGGGAAAACATCGACCGCATTAGCTGTGATGGCTCACCCCGCGGTAATGGCCCGATATGCCAACCATCTACGACTTTGGATTCCATGCGTTAATGCAACCTCCCTCGCATTGTTTCTTGACACTATTCTGTCATCGCTAGCAATCAAGACGAACGGAGATCCTCTCATGGCTATAATGAGCGAGCTGAACACATCCCTTCTGCCCACTGTTATCTTATTCGATAACTTCGAGACGCCCTGGGATACAGATGACCAGTCGGATGTTGAGAGCGTCCTCCGGGAAATCAATAATATCGCAAATGTAACAATGTTTGTGACCATGAGGTCTTCAATGCCTCCCTGCGATGACATCCCGTGGCACTCAGTTAATCTACGTGCTGTCGACGCGGACGCTGCCCGTAGCATTTACACCTCTCGTCACGCACATGGTGCTGCCGATCCAGACCTCCCTCATCTTTTGGACATGATAGGGAACATGCCATTAGCGATCATTCTCATGGCCAAAGTTGGAAAAATGACCAGACTTTCGGCGGTCAAACTCATCGAGGAGTACAAACGGTCGGGAACATCAATAATGGGCCGTGGATCCGATGCAAAGAGTAGTATGGACCTTTGCATTGGCCTTTCGGTCAATAGCCCGCGTATGAAGGCGCATCCCGAAGCATTTCAGCTACTATGTATCATTTCCATGCTACCAACTGGGGCCTCATACGAAATGCTCTCAAAATGGTGGGCCAAAGAGTTGGCCGTTCTCATGGGCGCGCTCGAAGTCCTCCTGGAGACGTCCTTGGTCGAACAAAGTGACCTGAAATATTCTGTTCTGCCCGTCATCCAGTCATACATTCGTCATTCTTCACGCTTTCTCGATAAAACTGTGCGGGACATGATCGACGTCGCCTGTGCATTTTTGAACGAACACAGTTCGGTCGTTGGAGACCCGTTGTACAAAAGCAACAGTGCGACGTTACGTACTGAAGACTCGAACCTCACTCACGTTCTTCTTCATCTCACGACCCCCATTCCCGTTGTCATTCGTGACGGGCATTTAGCATTGGCGCGACATCAACAGCATCATCGACCTCGAGCTGACATTGTCGAGCATGCGATGATGCTCACGTGCGACGTCAATGACAAGCCACTGAGGAGCGATGTCCTATTCCACTACGCCAAGATTCTCTTTGCGCGTAGGCAGTTTGCTCATTGTGTGGAGCCCTATAAAGATGCGCTCACAATTTTCATCTCCATCTACGAGAGGAAGAAAGCAGCTGAATGTCGCCTGGCTCTCGACGAAGCATTGAGATACGACAGCGGAGGATTCGAGACTGACTTCATGTTTTGTACGCGGGAGAAAATCATCAATGAAGCCAAAGCAGACTTTGAAATGATTGGGGAGGATATTGGCATTGGTCGTTGCCTTCTTGCTCTCGGACAGCTGCATCGACAGTTTCGCACTGATTACTCCCATTACACGACCTCGCTCGCATTCAGCTACCTCATGCAAGCAAGTGATTTGTTTGCGAGGCTTAACAATGAAAGCTGGCGTGCAGAATGTTCTCAGTCCCTTGCAACGAGTTACTATCGAGCTAAACAGTACGAACTCGCCGAAGCGCATTCGATGTTTGCCATCGAAAAATTGAGTAACGTAGGTCAGTCTACGAAATATGCACGACATCTTCTCGCAGACATCAAAGTTGCGCAAGGAGAGTACGACAGGGCACTCGTGCTTTACATGGAATGTCTTGAAATCGATAAATCCCAGGAGCTTACATTGGACGGGACTGTCCTGGAAGGCAGCGGATTAGCATTTGCTGGGTTACAACGCATCCACGACGCACGCAAGGCCTTCGAGCAAGCGATCCATCAATACCCTCTTACGTCTGGTCAGTGGAAAAATACCCACATTCTGCGCTGTCACTTTTTCCTTCGGAGATTAGAGCATCGTGAGGAAACCCCCTCGACCGAAGAACGATTTTCCATTGAGGTCATGTACGCCATGGAAGTCGAAGAACTTCTGGCAATATTGTGGCAACCTTGTTGGTTCTTTGATCTTGAAGCCTGTGTGTCAACGAATGAAGAGGATTCAGAAATGGACGAGCCTGTCTCCCTGGATGAAATGGATGAAGAGCATGGTGTGTCAACGGATGAAGAGGATTCAGAAATGGACGAGCGTGTCTCCCCGGGGGAAATGGATGAAGAGCATGCAATATTGGAACCTTGTCATTTCATTGATCTTTCAGCCCGTGTGTCAACGGATGATGAAGAGGATTCAGAAATGGACGAGCCTGTCTCCCTGGATGAAATGGATGAAGAGCATGCAATATTGCAACCTTGTCGGTTCATTGATCTTGAAGCCCGTGTGTCAACGGATGAAGACGATTCAGAAATGGACGAGCCTGGCTGCGTGGCATCTACGTGGAGTTCCGACAGCCTACCTACGGCGCTGGGCACAAATCACAGTCATACTGTCGAGAGCTTGCAGAGCAAGAAGCTCGTTTATCACGCGGCAGGGATGATCAGGTCCGTGCCCAAGCCTGTCGTTGGTAGTGGATATGATGGGCGCCTTGAGTTCATGTGTTAAACCAGAAGCCTGTGTCTCGTGGTGACAATGACTGTTCTTGCTACATGCACACATTAGTGTACTATAGGACGATGCAAAATAGGTTAATATAATAGTACTTGGTGTACGCCGACAACACCTTCAAGATAATCCAATGCATATGACCAAACCTCGGTATAGTATGAACAACGCACGCACAATCGAGACACCTAAATCCAAGAGCCAAATTTCCCTTCCCTTCCCTATGTCTATCAACGTCCTTATCCATCGTCCTCATTGCCGTTCGCTTGCGCCTCCTGCTGACAACACGACAACCACGCAAACCACATCATCGTGCGCAGCTGCAACACATCCTCCTTCCACATCTTCCGATGGTTCTGCTCGCGGAACTCTCGCGTGAGCTTCTCGCACCGCTCGACGTTCTCCGGGCTGACAAAGTCCACCGCGACCTTGATGCAGTCCGCCAGATTCGCGACCTGCGTTGACACACGATGTCCATTAGCCACACCATCACGCAACACACACAAGACGAAAACAACAACCCACCTGGTGTGCACACCCCGCAGGGATGAACACCGCTTCCCCAGGGCGCTGATAGTGCCTATAACTCCGCACCCCCGACGTCTCATACAGCCTCGCGAGCATATCCTCGTCCATATAAAACTGCTGCCCATGTATCGGGTCGTTCGCGGTCAAGTCCACCGGCGGCGGCGCCTTCCCCGACGACGCGTCCTTCGCGGACTTAGCGCTCGCGCTCTGGGCGCGCGCGTGGTCGGTGAGGAACGCACGGATCTTGTCGCTGTCTTCGGCGCGGAAGAGGTCCCACGCGGCGCACCCCGGCGACCCGTCGGGCGCGGGGGCGGAGTACGTCATGATGTTGACCGCGTCGGCCATGTCCATGTGCAGCCGCGTCGAGCCCTTGCTCCCAGCCTGGAGCGTCGTCGCCATCGCGTTGTACATCTTCGGGCCTACGCACCCCAATCAGAGTTAACCACCCAGATGATAACAATGTTTCGATCAGGAAAATAAAACGCACCGATGTCAGGCGCCACGGCGTCTTCGGGGAAATGCGACGCGAGGTTGAGCACCCCGTCGCGCCTCACATACCCCGGCACGGGCACCGCCCTCCCAAAATCATCCCACAGCTCCGGAAACGCGCGCTTAAAATCCGTCGAGGGGGGCCAATCCTTCAACTTGAGCACCTCCGCCCTCCCCGTCCCCGTGCCCGTCCCTGCCCCACCCGCCTGCTCACCCGGCGCCGCCCCCGCGCGCGCCAGCACCCGCGCCTCGTACCGCCCAAAGTCCCTAAAGAACTCCTCGACCGTCACGCGGCGATTCACCTCCGTCTGGCACTCAATAACAAGACATGCCTGCGACCCATACTTCTGTATAAAATACTCCGGCGTCCAGTCGATGCGGAAGCCGGGTAGGAGCCCGACGACGACGAGCGGCTCGCCGCGCGCCCAGAGCGCGGGGAACGTCGTGGGCGTGAGGGCGCCGGGCTGGAAGCGGCGGAGCGCGAGCGTGGGGGTGTTGAGTGTCGTTTGGGAGAGGTTGGGCGGGATGTAGGTCGGCGAGAGGATTTCGGCTGGGAGGGCGGGGTGGGCGGGCGGTTGTGTGGGCGGGAGCGGTGGTGGTGGGTGCTCGGGGTGGTACAGCGACGATGGCTGCTGCTGCTGCTGCTGCTGCTGCTGCTGCATGCCGTTCAGTGGCGACCCGGCCCAAGCGTACGGATGCGGGGGCGGCGCCGCATGATGATGATTCTGCGCGTGCGCCTCCACCCCATCCGCGCTAACCAGCCTCTCCATCTCCTTAATCGCCCCCTCGAGCTCCTCATCGCAAAACCTCGTCATCGGCGAAAAATCCTGCGCCTTATGCTCAACCCTCTTCGTACACTGCAAGAAAAACGGGTTCGCATGGGAGTATTTCTCGCGCTTCTGCTGCAGCGCCGCGACCGCGCGCGCGTCCATGCCCGAGGGCTCGTGCGTGAGGTCCGTGATGGTCGAAAAACAGTCGAAGCACGCCTCGCGCCCGCAGAGGCGGCAGAGCCACGAGGACGAGAAGATCGAGGTCATGCACGTGTCGCACGTCGCGCGGACTTCGCGCTCGCGCGGGCGGTGGATGATCGTGTCGACCTTGAGGTGCTTGAGCTCCTGACGCAGCGTAGGCAGGAGCGCCCTCGCGACGGTTTTCTGAAAGTCGAACCGCAGTCAGCGCCGGTGCGATGTGGACGAATTTGTATATATATATATATATATACGAACCTTGGTGCGTTGGATGATCTCCATCGTCAACGGCTCGTTCCACCGCGATGGGAATTTCATACTGGGCAGCTCGGCAGTTCGTTTCTCAGTAAACGTGACGCCAACGATCTGCGACTCGGAATCACGAAGAAAGTAGCGGATGCCCTGGAAGCGGCAGGTGTCGCCCGCCCAGCGGCGGGTACACGCGACGCACCGCGGGAAAGGGTCGTTTTTGTATTTACTCGACATGCATCGCGTTGACTGGATTTCCGCGTGCAGGGTCTGGCCTTGCGAACCGGTGCCCAAAGCGACGATCTGCAGAGGGCCTAGCAGGATAATAAATAATTAGTGAAACGTAAATAATAGTTTTGAGAGGGAAAAATAAGGTTTCGGAAGGAATAGACTGAAACTTTTAGTGGCACTAACCTCCGTTGGACGCCTTTTCTTTCCCTTTTCCGTTTTGGGCAGTCGTGAATTGTTGTGGTATTTTGGCTGCGGAGATAGTTAGACGCGCAAGTATGACTCTAGGAAGGTTGTCGCACCACTTGAGGCGTTGATCTGGGCTACCTCGTTGCGCTTCTTTGCAGGGTATCCACGCTTCGACGAACCTAATAGACATGTAAATATGTAATAGGGTGGATAGTGAACTCGACAGACTCGGCGCCTTGGTTGATGGCGCAGGTGCTGGCGGTGCAGCCTTTGCGCGCTTTCCTTTTGCTTGCTGCTCGCTGTCTTCCTCGGGTAATGGGCGTTTTGGCGGTGGTTGAACAAGACGAGGAAGTTGATTTTCAGGTTGAGTGTGTGAATGAGGCTGTGGGTCTTGATATGTAGCGTAATGGTCATAATATGGTGCCGAATTGCGGGCAACAATGCGAGCAGAAGCGCGTTGTGAATGCTGCCATTGAGACTCGGGTTGAGAATAGGACTGAGAGTAGTTTGCTGGCATTTGAATGAGATAAGAGGGACGAGGGAGCAGAGAATGTGAACTGACAGTGAGTAAAGTCTCCGGATAAGGCTGGAAATCAACATGTGTCAAAGCCCATCAGACAAAGAATCGATTTAGAAGAACGGACCAGTGCGTTCATCAGAGTACATCGGCGCGATCGCTGGGCTCCCTGTCGCGTATGACGGCGACGAGCCATTTATCCACATCCTGCCATCCATCGCATACCCACTCTCATCTCTGCGCCCGCCATGCCTCGCCCCATACATGCCCATGCTGCTGTCGTGCTGGTATTGCCGCCCATTCTCTGCCTTTCGACGATCGACGTGCGTTCCCCAATTGGCCGCCCGTAGATTGAACGATGGTCCAGTGTCATAGTCGCCACCGTAGACCTCCCCATGACCGGCGCTGCCCAGCGACGATTGGAGCGGAGATATGGGCGCTGGGTTGCCGTAATGGGTGGAGGACGCTTCGGGGTTAAGAAGGGAGTTGATTGAGGTCTTTTTCGCGAGGTCTGGGAGGGAGTCCATGGAGGGGCGTACAGCGGGGAAAGACGCCTTGAACTTATAAAATAAGCACAAGTCTCAACAAATCACGAAACTCCTAATCGTGGAGCTGGAATCCACGTGCGACCTAGCCGCTGACACCTGGCAACTAACTAGATTGCCCGTTCAATCCTCCTTCCCGCACTATTCCCTTCTCGTCCTCTCAAAACAAAAATATATATCTTTGCATTCAAGCCTTCCTGTCGTCCTCTTTAAAACGCATCCTCGATTCTCATGCGTCTCGTCTTTCGCTAGCGCTCACTATAGTAGCATCACTAGAACTCTCACTAGAAAAGTTAAAACTTGGTAATGGGAAAGATCGGCACACCAGCCCGCGACCCTACTTTTTCTCTCAATCTCTGACGATTCTCGATGACGCCTCCAGGATCTTCAACTGCGTGCTTCTTCGGGATCTACCATTGCAGAATTCGAATCTGTATTGTAATGTGCTTTCACCTCCATCCATCCACATCCATCATCCATCCATATACATCCGGCATCATCATGCATGCGCGGCGCGGGGCCAACGGCGTTGCTTCGGAATTCAAATTGCGACACACGACACACAGGTCATCATCACGGACGCCCTATGTATTTCCATCGCGATCTGAACCCTCCCTTAGGCTCATGTCATCGTATCGTCAATTGATACTCTCCCACTCCACGGGCCCACCCCCAACGCGGTAAAGACCGTGACCGACTTCCCTTGCAAGGGTTCTGCTTTCCGACAAGGACCATTGAAAACCGCGAAGGTATGACACAATGGACGTCGACGTGCGGCGTACGCCGTGTGCCAGTGAATAGTGAATACTATATACCACGTGGCGATGCGGCAACGGCAACGGCGACGGCATGCAGCCAGCCACGAAGATTCGTTTTTTGGATTGGATTTGGATTTGGAAAGAGCCACGTTGAGGCTTGAGCCGTGCCTGACCCTGTCTGCCAGATGTCATGCTATGTCATGCAGGCTCGAAGCCACCACTCGCTATCAATGATCATCGCCACTTCGCGCGCGTTCGCGTCATTACAATAATCTCGCGAAAATGGTGGGACTTGTTTGCTGCTGAAATTGAATGTTGAGGGATATCTCAGGCTCAGGCTGGGACGATTGAGATGGATGCCTGGGACGTGTGGGAGTCACGCGGTGTCGTGTCTGCGAACTTCGAATCGTAGGCATCAGTCATCACGGCGTTCCGTCCATTGATGATTGCACAAAGTTCAGTCACGTCACTGGCCCGGGCATGTCAGCTATTACTTCAGAGTTACATAGAGAACCCTCAACGATCGCGCGCTGCTCACTGGCTATGGTACGTACTGTATACCGCTCAAGATAAGAACCTACATATAAAAATGCGGGTTTCATGCAGGGTCTACGTCTACACTTGGGTTCTGCAAGGGCTGCTCCCTGCGCCGCAAGATGATGTTTGGGCGGCCCTTCGACCCTACGACGCGCTCAGGCTCGAACTGGGAATCTTTCTTGCCCTCGCCGAATCGCGGGGGTGACTCACAGTTCAAACTTCACTGCATCTGCATCTTCTTGTCTCTTTGGGCTCCGCGAACGGGACTCCAGGTCCAAGGAAGGAAGGCCCCGAGGCAATGCCATTGGGCGTCCAACGCCATCCTCCTCCTCCACGACGGCCCATTTCAAACATGCATATGCATATGCACATGCACCAGCTACCAGCTCTGACTTTATATTTGCCTCAGTCGCCGAATGCATTCGGTGACGCCGAAGTGTGCAATGCGACTGACTCGGATGCGGCTGGCTGCCCTTGGCCATGGGGAGACAGACGCCCTCCGAGGGAAAGTACACGCATACATCTAGCGCTCGAGACATACGCTACGTCGCTCGCTCGGAGGATGCGCCTTTTCAGGGATATCCAAAATGGTCTGGGCGGTTGCCTTGAATGCGCCAATGCGTGGATACAAACTCAGCGTCGTGCCCAAGAGCCAACGAACGCGGGACTTCAGCTCCACCATGTCGATATCGATATCAATCATTACTCCAGGGTTCCGTCAAGTGCTTAGCATCCTTCGACGTGCTCCACACTGGCTTCCCTACGAACCTCAGGCTGTGACATCGTGAGTTCCATACAAGAATTTTGTCAATGTTTAGCCATACTGACATACGCCGGCTTTGTTGTTCCCTGCCTCGCAGGGGTGGTAGTATCCGACTCTACTGGACTATTCGTATTCGAGTCCGTGTCCGTAAACGGAATGCCAAAGGCTCAAGCTTGAGGCAGCCCCAAGGACTTGGAATGCTTTTCCCTACTTACACCGTGACCGCCGGTCCGACTCGAAAGTTTGATCTATGGGCCATTGCATCCCACACTCACATGTGACCAGTATACGGAGTGCGAGTGCTTTGATTTCTACATGCGCTCCACCGTGACACTCTCCGCATTGCTGGTACCCGTACCCTCGATCCTGTTTTGCGCTTTTTCGAGATGTAGGGAAAAGTTGAAGTTGATGTGTGGAGAAACTGGCAGCTGATCCTGATCCTGACTGATATCGATCCTGATCCTACCCGGCGTGTCCGAGCTCCTTCATCTGTGCTACTTATCATTTTTTAGATGGAGGTTTCTGCGCTTTTTGAATAAGTATCATTCGCGCCTGATACCCACACCCAGACGGGCCTCTCGAGCACCTGCTGGATTCGAAGGACGCCGATCGGGGAAAAATTCGATTTGCGCTTCCAGTTCCTCGATTTTCATGCTCGACGTGCCACAGCAGATCCGACAGGCTGTGCGTCACGATGCCCCTTTGGTCCGTATTTTATGGACATCTTGACCGAGACATGGAAGTTCTCGATGGTGATGGTTCGCGAAGTCGAGTTGCTCGATCTGCGCCATATATGGATGGATGGACACACGAAGACCTTGGAACAAGGCACGCGGCGCGCGGCGCGTCTCTCGACAGCCCTCGCTAGGCTAGTCCTCAGGTAGCAGGTATCATCTTAACGCGTAGACTTGGCTCTTCGCGGAACGTTCTGAGTGCTCTCTGCGGTTAATCTTAATTTGGCGATGTGCATCTTTCCCGAGTCTTGCTGGAGTTTTTGAAACGCGCATGTCATTGGCGTTTCATATTGAAGTTTTCCATAGGATTGAGCACTCTCTTCATGATCGAGTCCTGTGCAGACTCTCGCCGATAACTTGAAGAACAACTTCGGTGTTTGTTCCAGTGTTATTGTGCTAGAAGTTTCTGTACCTCCTTCGGACTTGACGCTTCTTCTGGTTTATATCATCACCGAGGCATTTTCCAACCCAGGAGTGCTGGCAAAATACCACTCGTATGATATTGTCCCAACTGGAGGCTCAGCTCGTTGGCAATTGTAACCTGTGCGCTGCTGTCTGCATGTCCCCCACATACTTCGGATCCTACCCCAGCCACAGTAGTGATCAGCTGCCAGTGCCTTTCTGTCTTTGACCCGCAACGGGATCCAAGCTAGCTTGGCGTTCTGTTCTCATTGCTGTAGCGACTGCGACGAAGGGATATTTCTCCGCATTCTGTCATAATCAAGGCCCAAGCCAAGCAATTCTGTGCTGTGTTTTTGATGGGAATCGGAGGCTTTTAAATTGTTGACAAAACGTGACAGGTCGTTTTCTCAGAAAATGAATGTCAAAATTACCTTATTGGAGCTTATCAGTCCAGGCACAACTCAAAATTTGCACTATTCTTAACAACTCCGCAATATAATATGTTAAGGCATCTTCTCACTGGCAGCTCGATGTTACCGAAATCCTTCCGCCCTGTTGATGTGCTCTCCTATCCAGCTTCGAGAGTCTGGAAAAACACTCTCCTGGCCGCTGAATGGCACTCCGGATTTTAACCGCGTAACTTTGGTATAAATGACAACGACGAGCAGACTAAGAGCTTCAGGTCGACAACTAAACGTAGTCGAACTACTCCAAGAAACTTCTGAACGATGTTCCGAAAGGCCGCTCTCACTGTTTTATCTTTCATTGCAATCGCGTCTGCTCAGCAGATCGGTACCTTGACCGCTGAGACCCATCCCTCATTGACTTGGTACCAGTGCACCACCGCTGCTGGTTGTACTTCCGTCGCCGGCAGTGTCACCCTCGACTCCAACTGGCGCTGGACGCACGAGGTTGGCTCGTCCACCAACTGCTACACTGGCAACACTTGGGACGCCACCATCTGCCCCGACGGCGCCACCTGCGCAGCCAACTGTGCTCTCGATGGTGCTAGCTACCAAAGCACCTACGGTGTCACCACCAGCGGCGATGCTCTGACCATCGGCTTCGTCACCCAGAGCTCCCAGAAGAACGTTGGTTCTCGTCTCTACCTCATGGCCTCCAACACCGAGTACGAGGTCTTCAACCTCGTCAACGCCGAATTCACCTTCGACGTTGATGTCTCCAACCTTCCCTGCGGTCTCAACGGCGCCCTCTACTTCTCCCAGATGGAT
>JABAJV010008843.1:0-15171 GCA_018854895.1 Tricholoma furcatifolium | reverse complement strand
CTCTTTTAACGAAGCATCAGTCTTCGGGTCAAAGAAGCTCGGCCCAGTCTGTAGCCCCGACGGCTCATTAGTAGTTACGGTCACAGGCTCAGGCTCGGGAAGCCCACACGAGCCGACTCCACCGTCGGAAGATGAGTCGATCACAGGAGATGGAATGGGTTCGACCAACTTCAAGTCTGTCGCATCTTGAGCCTGCACCGGACTCGAAACAGGGAATGATATAGGCATCGCGTAGTCGCCAGGTTCATCAATGGAATGCACTGGGCTGACGGTGTTTGCATTGGAAATAGAGGATGGAGTAGTAGTTGCGGGAGGATTGCCCTCATCAACCGGTCTTGCCGAGCCTGTCATGGAAGGCGGTGGGACATAGCCCGCGGGACTTGGAGGCCTCGGTCCACCAACAACGCCTCTACCGGGCCGAGGATGGTCTATATCAGCATCTGATGATGCTGATGATGCTGTGATGTCCTTGTCCTCGTTAACAACTTCAGGGCATCGCATCGCGGGTTCAGACTGAGCAAGTGCTGCTTTGGTATAAGAGGTTTTGATCGATTCATAAGATTCCGTAGAGGATACTAGACGACGGATGGAGGAAGCATCGGCTGATTCGACAGATGTCGTGGAGGACAACCGACGGGACTCGAACGCCTTAGAGGAACTTTGGACGAGGTCTATTTGCCTACCCTGGTTCTTTCTGTTACCACCAAAGCTTCCTGAAATTTCAGTGGCCTTGGTGGACGTCGGTTCTCCTGCGATCGGGGGTGGCATCTGCGGAACCGCCTCGGGTTCGGGTTCCCCTGGCATTCGAGCGCTAGCAAGAGAAGGCAGGAGAAAGGCCTGCGTCACTGTAGAATTGCTTTTTGATACTTGAGATTTCGTAACGTTGGGGCTAGAACGGGACATGAGGGACTGAGGCGGAGTGGGGTTTAGAGAAGCCAAAAGGGATCGCTGCGTCATTTTTGACGGCGTGGGATCGACTATTGTAGCAGCAGCTTTGATTGTAGGTGTGAAGGTCATCGAGGGTCTTGAAACGAGTTAACAAGGATAGACTTGGTAAACAATAGAAGTCGCGCACTGAGGTATCGATAACGGGACGGCCTGACCATGATCAGCCAATATGATCCTTGGAGGTACGGGGTCCACAAATGGATCTTCTAATATACTCAAAGGAACGTTCGTCGAGTTGTTTGATCCTTCTATCTGAGATCTAAACAAAAATCAACCAAGATACTCATTTTTTTATTCTCACGAACGAAAGGAACTCACTGAGGTAACAACATGGGTTGGGGCTTGCGACCATACGGGGGACTGTCATGGAATAAAGGCGGGAGGTAATTGAACAGTGGATCTCTTGACGATAGGTCTTCTGACCAGTACGAAGGCCGATCCCTCGACCATGTCGATTTATGGCCCATTGTGCCAGCAGCCAGCGAGGCTTTCACGGATTTCATGGGAGTCAATGGTGTTCTGCAGGAACAGCGAGAAGAAAGCAAGAAGAGACGGTATCGAGTTAATCAGGATGCCAGGTGGTTACGTCGAGGCTGGAAGTTAAAGCCTGGCTGGTGATTGTGACAAGAAGGTCCGATGCATCACATGCTGTAGCGTAACTAGCACTGTCCTCAGATAAAGAAGCATTAAGCCTGCGCACAGAAACTTCCGGTAGATGAAACGGCAAACGCAGCCGCCATTACATTATCTACGTTGATATGTGTAAATTGCGCAAGGTAAGTTTTGAACAATGTTAATTTGCATCTCACCTAAAAAGTGCATCCAATTTTCGCGTAAAAGCCATATACGAGTCAAACAGGTTACAGAAGAAGCAGTTTACTTTAAGGCTGTAAATCTGGCGCTCCTGAGGATCGACATCGTAAAAGAGAATATCACTGGGGACGGAGGGAAGAGAGTTCCTGCCTTGCACAGCCACAACAATGCACCTTAAGTGGTCACGGAATTGCAATTGGGCGACACTAATTCTTAGTTTTTCTATTGATTTATTGCTTAATATCTCGTTTTATTTTTAAATTCAGTTGCACAAAGAGCTGCGACATGACTTGATTTGGAATCAAGATGATGACCAAAGAAGGGATCGCCCAACGATTATGGGAACATGAAGAACGTCGATATGTTTGCCAGGACAGCATCCAGCACTATGAATCCAGCATCAGCATGCATGTCATTCCCTATCGTGTTTTGCACATACTAGCATTATGCACTTATTCGCCCATCGAGTGCCCCTCATGACTCGTAGGATGTATAACCAAATACGCGCTGGTAGTAGACGGAGGTGACGATCGACTGGTACATGCCAGTGTCGCTACGATGTCTTCTCTCGCGCCGAGCTTCTGCGTCAACTCTCTAATTTCTGTTTGCTGTTCGCGAACTGTATTTAGAAGTCGCTCACGGCGGCTCAGTCTGCAAGGATATTAAAACTCAACGGTAATGGGAAGAACTGAATGCGAGCTCACGGAGGTCCATGTTTCCGGCGACTGCGAATCACACAAACTTGTCCATTATCTAGGCAGCGTCTACAGTCATTCTCGTCGACATTGTATTCGCATTTAACTTTCAGTTTCTTGCATTCGATGCATGCAGCTCTAACGCAGTTGAAGAGAAATAAGACACTACTGTATACAAGTATGACTGAAATTGCTCACTGGTGAATCTTCTCAACACCCGTAGCATCCACCGCCTTCGGAGGAGCAGTGTTATCCAGCCCCTCAGGTCCTCTTTCAAACCTATCCAAGTTTTCAACAAACAGCTCTGACACTGTATGTCGTAGCTGTGCAGATGGTGACCATGGCTCAGATCTGCTACGAGCCTTGTCCTTTCTCAGAGCGAGCTCTTCACGTAGGGCTTTGATTTGAATTTTCTGTTCGTCAATTTGATGAAGTAGGCTCTCCCGTTCTCTGACCGTATATCAGAACCTGCAATTCAATAGTGATGGAAAGACGAAGACTGACGGGTCAGGTCGGCTCTTCTTCTTTACATGAGGAATACACTCATGCCCACCAGTTGTACACCGCCTGCATGAATTACTATCAAGGAATTCACACCTAACTTTGAGGGCTTTGCATCGCTTGCATATCCCTGAACTGAAGTGGTCGGATTCAGAATTCGAGCACGAGGCCCTTTCGACTTTGAGGGAAATTGAGACACTCACATCTTTTTAACAAGTTCATCCGAGTCTACCTTGAACTCGACATCATTTGTCTTTTGTTGTTGGTTACCGACGTCGTCAAAGCTAAACTGGACCTTGTCCTGGTTTACCAGTGCGTTCTTCATAGACCGCTGGTTCCCTGTATCCGATTGCAAGGAGCTGGTGCCATCCGAGCCCATGTCGCTCATGAGGCTAGTGATGCAAAATTGTGGGGAAAGTACTGAGGTGACACTGCACAGAGCTTGTGTTCAAGTCTCTTGAGGTACTAGAAGGCACCATCTGTCTGCTGACACTTGTACAGCCTTTCGAAACCAATCAAGATGACAGATCCTAGTAGCACACGACTGATCACACAAAAAAAGATAAGATAAGATAAGATAAGATGAAATATTGCTCGAGAGATTGTATCCTTCCGGTGATACCACTATAATGATTAGTGGTGAAGCGCGCGGGAAAGCACATCCATTGACCACCCGTCGGCTTCCTCAAGACCATTTCGAGTCATGGCTCGAAACTGACTAGGAGATATTGAGATAGCTGGTGCATCTCTCTGAGCGTCCTTTGGGAGCGCCATCTCCAAGGTTTCAACGATAAGGGAAATCTTGGGGCGCTGCGCAGGATCCGCATCCCAGCATGTTTCCATCAACTTCCAAATATCTCCCGAGAGTCCCCAAACAGTCCAACTAAGGGCCAAAGCTGGAGGTCGTCTTGGGCGTTCGCCGCCTGAAACTTTGTGTATAATAGTGTATCTCGGGTTAGGTGAGCCAGAGGCACATGCCCGGTAAATATCTGGAAAGGATTTCTTTTAGTCTTCAATACGCCTCGAAATGCAATAGAAAACATACCTCATAAGCAACGAAAGCCCACGCATAGATATCACTAGCTTTTGTGTTGTTGACCTCTTCATTGCTCTCGAGGTTGAAGAGTTCGGGAGCCTGCCATCGTACGGTTCCTCCCTTAGAAGCGACAGCTGAATAGGAGGTCCAGGCCAAGATTTCCTTATCAGAAACGGAAGAAAGTCCAAAGTCTGCTACACATGCCCTTCCGCATTCATTCACAAGAATATTGCCCTAAACGGAGATGAAATACACCTATGAACGATTCCTAGAAGCACTTACGCCTTTCAAGTCCCCGTGAACAATGTCATGCTTATGAAGGAACTGCAACCCTTGTGCAACATCGAAGGACTTGCACGTCCAGAAAGTCAATATTGGTCATCAAACTCGGTATGATCTAAGGCTCACTAATAGCACACGATTTGAATTCTTTTCCTGCTTTAAAAACTTGGCTACAGTGCCGTTGTCCATCCATGGTGCAACGAATGATATTCTATCCTTGATACGATATATAGTACCGTAGAACGAAAGAACATTGGGATGGTGGAGCTGACCCCAGAGAAGAGCCTCTTTCGAAAACACCTGGCAACGTTATCAGCACAAATAAAGACAAAGGGCAGAGAACAGAAACCAGCCTTCAGAAAATTTTCAGAATCAGTTCGTGAACTTAACCTGATAGTCTTAAGACAGACAGTTTGGCCGCAAAAATATGCTTTGTAAACGTCGGCGAAACCTCCAGAGCACTCATAAACACCGGTATCGGCAACACTGTCCAATTCGTAGCACGTCGGATACAGCCCAGATGCTCCTGCGAATCTTTGAGCTGCAGCAATGAGGTTCCTATAGATACTTGTTGACTGATTATCCATGACGTCCAAGAGCTATGCAAACTTGATACATGACGTCCAAGAGCTATGCAAACTTGATACCGGCTTATTCGTAAACATACAAGACTACACGTACTTGTTGGAACATATTAAGAAGGTTTTGTGCGACTGTCCCTCTACATGATAAGAGCCTTCTGTATTCTTCTTTTGTCGCAAAAATCTGCGTCAATCGTGCGATTAAGTCTTCTATCTGTCATCAGAACAGAAGGCATGAGTCTAACTGCGTTTGATCTTGGGAAGAAAATAACAGACTTGTTGTTGATTATCAGACACGTCCGATGAGGAAGGCTGTGGGGAAATGGGCGCAACTGGAGATATGGTGTCAGGTATAGGCAGTGATTTTTGGCTATGTTCGGACGCTGACGAGTCGCCTGAGTCCCTCCTGGCCTCAAGTTGTTGGATACACTCATGACCACCAGATATACATCGCTTGCACTCATTACGAGACTGGTCGAATTCACATCTGACTTCAAGCTTTTTGCATCGATTGCATACACCACTGAAAAGGTCGAAAAGTCAACGGGGGTTTAGTTGTCGACTCAACAAGCTCACAATATCGTTTTCACAGCGCCCTCATCCTTCGATCCATCGTAGCCTTCTGGGATAATTAGATAAATAATGGGAGGCGCGGTGGGGAACAATGACATACCTGGCCAGGTGAACCCAGGCAACATACTGGGAAAATTATTGAAATCGCAAACAAACTTGTCGCCTTGAAACTTAGAATCGCCATCTATAACAAGAATCTCCTGTTGGTGTGGCATCTCAGGCGTTTCCACCATCTGTGGTGACAAGTAGTACTGCATTGGAGAGCTACTATGCAGCTCTTCATGGTATTTTTGATCAGCTTCCCCGGCATAACCTCTCCCGCATCCTGGCCACTGACAAAGGAAGGAAGGGTTTTCCCTGCCTGTGCAAATTCATATGACCTGCCCAAAGGGAATCAGTGAAAAAGTGACTGTGAAGAAACAGCACACTTACCATTGAGATCGTGACTTCTCGTAAAAATGCTTCCACATTCAGGAATGAGACAAGAATATGACGTTGTCCCATTCTCTCTACGTGCGCTGTACGGGCTTGGATACGGAGTTGGGCGAAGGTATCTGGGAACATTACGTTTGGGGTCCCGCGCAGAGAAGCTGAGGTCATTGTACCGAGAAGCCCCAGGATCACCCCTATAGGCTTGATGTGGGCGCCTGGTGAAGATGGCTGTATCAAGTTCAGATGGCTTACTACCTGTGGGATCCTCGCTCATGAGACTGGTAAGAAAAACAATAGTAAGAGGTGATCTGACAGAGGGTGTTATCCGTTTGATTTTAAGTCGGCATTACTGCTTGACCGTTGTACAGCATTTGATAAATCCCCGTGCCTGAAGCTTTGAAGGTTACGTTGAAGAAGAAAGGGTTTGGCAGATGCCCAAGTCCGAAGTCCATTTAAAGGGGAACTTAAATCAACACAGCCACCGGAAGTCAGAATACCGCGCACTTTTCACTCATCTGTATGTCATTCAAAAGCGCGCTGTAACCTTGAAACCACTAATTCATGTGAATTTAATGAGCTCCTGCAAATTATTTGGTTCTTCTACCTATAGTGTTAGTGATGAGGAATGAAGCGCACGGGAAAGCATCTCCACGGACAATTCGTCCGCTTCCTGCATCTTATCTCGAGCCATTTCTCTAAACTGACCAGGAGATATCGAAACAGTCTGTGCGTTTCTCTGAGCATCCGTCGGGAGCGCCGTCTCCAAATGTTCGATGATAAAGGTGACGTTCGGACGCTTCACAGGATCCACATCCCAGCAAGTTTCCATCAACTTCCAAATGCCCTCTGTTAGTCCCCAAACATGCCAACTCAGGCTCAAGTCTGAAGGTCGTCTTGGGCGTTCC
Organism: Tricholoma furcatifolium; assembly: GCA_018854895.1. Taxonomy (NCBI): domain Eukaryota; kingdom Fungi; phylum Basidiomycota; class Agaricomycetes; order Agaricales; family Tricholomataceae; genus Tricholoma; species Tricholoma furcatifolium. The sequence continues at coordinate 8,405 of JABAJV010008843.1, read as the reverse complement.
CCGCTTAAAACCTTGTGAACGATAGTGGCGTCACGGACTAGATGGGCCAAGGGCACTTCCCCAGTGAAGATCTATGGATCGGTCGGTTAGTCTCCAGTGAAACATTAAACATAAAAGCATACCTCATAAGCGACGCAAGCCCAAGCATAGATGTCGCTGGCTTTCGTGTTATGAATCTCATCATCGCCCTCGGGATTGAAGAGTTCAGGAGCCTGCCATCGAACGGTACCTCCCTTGGAGGCCGCAGACGAATACGATGTCCAGGCCAAAATCTCCTCGTCTGAAATCGAAGAAAGTCCAAGGTCCGCTAGGCATGCCCTTCCGAACTCGTTGACAAGTATATTGCCCTGCAAACTAGATTAGATGATGCCCCTATAGATCCCAAGTATAAGCACCTACGCCTTTGAGGTCACCGTGAACAATGTCATTTTTATGGAGAAACTGTAGGCCTTGCGTTACATCGAAGGACTATAGATACCATTACATCCGTGTCAGTCTTCTTGGTAGCAGTACGATGTGTATTCATACTCACTAACAAGACACGATTTGAGTTTTCATTTTGCTTTAGATACCTGGTTATATCACCGTTCTCCATCCATGGTGCAACGAATGAGATCCTGTCCTTAATACGGTATATGCCATAGAACGGAAGAATATTAGGATGACGAAGCTGGCCCCAGAGAATAGCCTCTCTTGCAAATACCTAGAAACGATCTAAGTATACTACTGAAGGATAGACAGCAGAACCTAACCTTCAGAAACCGTTCTGAATCAGTTCGTGAATTCAATCTAATAGTTTTGAGGCAGACAGCTTGTCCCCGAAAATATCCTTTGTAGACATCGGCAAAGCCTCCAGAACATTCGTAAAAACCAGTCTCTGTCACGCCATCCAGTTCGTAGCACGTTGGATACATTCCGGATGACCCTGAGAGCCTTTGAGCCGCGGTGATGAGGTTTCGATGTATACTTGAAGGTTGGTTGTCCATGAGGTCCAAGAGCTAACTTAGGGTGAGATACGTTCATTAGTAAGAAACACGATGCTAAATACCTGTTGGAACATATTGAGAAGCTTTTGTGCATTTGTTCCTCTACACGATAAAAGCTGTCTGTATTCTTCCTTCGTCGAAAAAATCTGCGCCAGCCTCACGATTAAGTCGTCTATCTGTCATAAGATAAGAGGGATGAATTCGATTTGGTCTAATGTCAGAAACAAAAATAACACACTTGTGATCGTCGATTATCGGATATAGCCGATGAGGAAGGTTCTGGGGACATCGGTACAACTGACGATGCGGGGAGAGGAAGAGAGAATGGAGGCGGACTACGTGACACTGAGCCTCTCCTCGTTTCAAGTTGCTGGAGCAAATATCTGATTTGCGCCGCCTGTTCGCGGATTGTATTGAGAAGCTCTTCACTCTCAGGCTTTCTGTGAAGCGTTAGTATTCTGGGGAGAAGAACTGCGTCAACGCAAGCTCACCGAGGCCTTGCTCCACGTGCCTCTCGACTGGATTCCTCACAAACATATTGACCATCTAGACAACGTCTGCATGACCCTGTAGCGGTGTCATATATACATTTGACTTTGAGACTCTTGCAGCGCCTGCACGTACTGAGCCGATTATATCAGAAGACATTTAAGTACATGAAAGGCATTACTCACTGCGTTGTAGCATCAGCATCCCCTGCCTCAGAAGAACTGTTGCCTTCGAAATCCCAGTATGCGACACTTTGGTTTATATCCGATAGCGTAGACTGCAATGCTTCATCAAAGGTCTTTATGTCGTTTGTTGCGTCAAGTTCATCCTGTAGGTTTTTGAGCTGAATTTCCTGTTCGCGAATTTGATTAAGCAGATCCTTTAATTTTCTGGCTGTATGTCAAGACTTGGTCAATAATAAAAATACCAACACTGACGGCTCGGGTCGCCGGCGTCTTTTATGTATAGACGTCGTACACTCATGACCACCAGATATACATCGTTTGCACTCATCGCGACCTGTCTCGAATTCGCATCTAACTTCAAGACTTTTGCATCGATTGCATGCTCCCCTGAAATGACAAAAAGAAAGGTTATTGTAGGGTTATCTATCAACTCAACGAACCACCACACTTACAATATCATTTTCATAGCACCATCGTCCTGCGAGTCGCTACTCTCATGTTCACTAGGTGCAAAAGCAGTTGCAGGCGTGTTGGGAGAGTGATACAGCACTGCAGGTACCGCAACGCTACTTGAACTGTCTTGGTCCGGCAAATACTGATGCGAAGAGCTACTGTGCAACTGCTCGTGCTCTTTTTGATCTTCTTCCTTCGTGTAACCCTTTCCGCATCCCGGCCACGTACATCGGAAACATTTCCCTTGTCTGTGCAAGTTCATATGACCTTGTCATAGGAAGTCACCCAAATTGGCCTGGATAGTCCCGATTGAAGCGATGCAGCGCTCACCTAGGAGATCGTAACTCGTTGAAAATGTGCTTCGACATTCAGGGACAGAACAAGTATATGTCGTTGTTTTAGTTTTTCTGCGTAGTGAGGTGTTCGGATATGGGGTCGAGCGAGTTCTGAGTTTCAGCCCAACGTTGTTGGAGTCGTCCAAATCCCAATTCTGGTTGCTACTGTACCATGAAGGTGAAAGAGCGCGGCGCCTACTAACCGATGTCGGACTTGGATCACCAAAAGTTGGGTTGTGATCCATAGTATCGGAAACCAAAGCAGCAGAAAGAACTGGATAGGGCCTTTATATAGTCGTCTTCACTGACGGGTTGAAAGCATTCACTGCCTTCTGATGAACACTTGTACAGCTGCCATATTGGCATCACGATCATCATCGTGGTCGACTTGCAAGCCAAACTCTGTGCACCGCCACCGGACGAAACCAAAACCGGAATACCCGAACCACGACCAACTCTGCTTCCCCAAACCCTATGTCGTCCAAAAGCGCGCCAAAACCCTTCAAACTCCTAAGATATCACAAACCCAAATTTCGAATTGATGAAGCACATATCCCGCCTCTGAGCCAACAATCTAAACAGTGTGCCACTCCCACAATTCAGCACGCGTCTTCGAGTGAACCCATTCATACATTCTAGGTGTTTACGGAACTTGGCGGCGTACCATCGTCCCAAACTCGACATACCATTTCCGAGATCACGAAGCGCTGCTGTGCTCGTCGCGCTCTTTGTAGGTCGGAAAGGTGACCTGTATGTTCTATTAAGTCGGTGAGCCCATTGTCGTTGGTTAAGCAATACGACAAGTTCATCAGAGCCATGTCTCTTTATTTTACTGACGCATGCCTAGGCGATCCACTACTTTGAGAACATACGCTGGTGACACGTCTCTGCCAGGTGGGAAAACGGATCCAGAAGACGCAACAGTTGAAGATACAGCTGTGAGTGTGATTTTGATCATCTCCAGAGAAGCGACTTATGAATATTTACGAAGCGCAGGGAGGCATTTGAAGAGGTTTTTCTCCTCACATATCTATGCGAAGCATGTGGCCTGACATTTTAGGATAGATAGGCCTCCCACGAGACAGGCAAAAGGTGCCGTTGCTATGTATCCTGGAGCCATTTATTGCAGGAAATTCAACCATTGTAACTCCGTAAGTAAGATGCACCACGCTTTGGCGCCAGTCTCACAGCTATATGCAGGGTCGTCGTTTTGATCCTTGACAATACCTTACGTGTATGTTCCATTGATCTTGGTCCCTCACAATGATTATAAGAGCACTCTACAGCCGATCCTCAACGATGCGGAAGTAACAAGCCTCTTTTCCCATCCTCTCGCATCCTTCTTGACGACGAAACCACCATTTCCCGCTGAGCCCGAGCTTCTCGAGGTTCCATACCACACATATAACGACTGGACCTCTCCCGGACCAAACGACACCTTATGGACGAGTCGGGCTCATCGATTCCTGACCGGGCGGGAGGCAGGTGGCATCAAGCCCGTGTTCGGCCTCACAGCGTACGTCTCTCCGCCTTTTCCATTGAATACGGGCTCATTCTATAATGCGTACACAGAAGCATCATGATTCGCGTATCGACAATAGCCTATGGCCACCCGCCCGAGTTCGATGTCCATCCTCCCGAGCTGGAGGTGCCAGAGTTGAAAGTGCGGCTGGCCTGGACGATGCTTAGCAAGCCTGAGTTTCGAGAGGCGTGTGAAAGGGAAGGACTCCAGGTGGATTGGGAGCGCTTGAGGCGTATTGCTGGTGTCGAACGGGAGTCGGATGGGACGAAGATCGGGAAGCAGAAGGTGAATAGGCGGAGAGTCAAGTCTAAACTTTGAGATGAAGCTTTTGATCCACCGCATGGTGTCTCAGAGACTATTCCCAGAGCGCTGTTGGTCTTCACAATTCGTGGCCATTGGCATCTGTATGGTTTTGTATCGTGGTGACTGGGAGGTCTGGAGTGATATCAAGGTCGTAGTGATCAAAATTTGGTGGAGAAAGGTTTGGCACGCGCTACTCCTGAAGACAGGTCTTCGATGGACTGTGCGGAGGTGAGAAGCCTCTCGAAAGTTTCACAGGTTCGCATTCTCCGCTGGTTTCTTTGATCTAATAGCAATCTTGACATAGAGGCGTAATGCCGGTTTAAAATTATTCCATAATTGTATAACATGCGTCGAGTTCATAATTTGTATTGACGGTGACTGACTGGCAGGGTCAGTCAAAGAGGCTTGCGCCGCATGGGTTTGGTAACTTTTGGTGTGCCAAAAAGGCTTGAATATGTAGAAAATTTGTTCCCTCGCGCTCATCATGAATTCATAAACTTGAATTCACATATTTTAGAAGCCCTTGTCGACGTCCGTAGCCCGCAGTGCATTGTGAGCGGACTGGGGTAGCACTGCACACTTTGTGTGGAGTTGTGGGGAGTGTACGTCACCAGTGTTAGGGCGGGAACGCGGGCCGATTAGCCGGATCATTGTTTCTAATGAGCGCAGAACTCCTGTCTTCAACCACTTCACTCATTTTTACACAGCTATGCCTGCTCCAGCTGCAGCTGCAGCTGTTACCGCTACCATCATTATCGGCGTCGCTGCTGCTGGGTTTGCTTTCGTAAAGGTCGGATTCCATCTTAATCGCAGCAGCTGATGTCAAGTGCTCATGCCGTGCTCATCGCCTAGTTCGTCTACGAGCCCCACATTGCGCCAAAGTTGGAGCAATGGGCAGAAGAGTTCCTTGCGCATCGTGAAGCGCAGAGGCAGAGGACCCAGCCGCTTTTGGCTACTCCACATCCCCATCGGAGGGATTCCGAGTCTGAGGACGGACATTCTGATTCTAGCGATGAAGGCGGCAAAAAAGAGTCCATTGAACTAGAGAACCTGATCGCTAAGGAGGTTCGTGAATGGCGCAGTGACGTGAACCGCAGCCAGACCTTGAGGTACCGAGGAAAGTCGGTGCCTTCTGGGTCTCATGCTCCACTTGAGGCGAGTAATCCTTATTCCTTTCGTGTAATCCAGTCTAATTAATCATTGTAGTCCTCGAGGTTGAAACCAATTCAAATGAGCCCTGTTCATGTTCTAGTTGATCCTTCTATACCTTCTACTCCAACGTCAACCTTGCCTAGTACAGGCGCTTCCCCTGCTCCGCACGTCTCGCCTCTTCGCGAGGTCAGCTCACCTGTCACTCCTCGCTCACAAACTCCAGAATATCCTCAGGGCCTTGCATTACTTCCTACGCCCGCACCAAGCACAACCCTGTCACCTGGGGCTGCGAGTCCGCAGCATGCACCGCTTTCTCCTGGAATGATCCCCAGCCTGTCACAATCCCACCCACTAGAACTAGACCAGGAACATGGAATTGAGCTTCTATCTGCGCCATCTTCACGTCCCGATTCGCCTTTCTCGACCTTCTCTCAGCCTCGTTCACCCTCGATACAGGATACGAACCTGTCTACCTCTCAGTACTACTCGTTCTCCTCGCCAAACACGCGCTCTATTGATAACATCATGTCACCCGCGCTTCGCCCACCCTCGCGATCGCTGTCTGATTTAGACTTCCTATCGGATCTGGGGGCCGAGCACATGCTGTCGCCTCACTGGTCTGATGTCGGTGTCATAGCGGATGACCACCGTGACGAGTTCGATGACAGTTCTAGCGACCGTTCAGAGTCTAGCTGGGCCAGTGCGGGCGTTCGCAGCCGCTGAACATTTGGACGTGATAGAGGTTGAGCGCCACCTTTGAAATTGAGATCTTCTGGGAATCAGGGGTATTTTTCTTGTCCACGTCTCTTGCATCTCTACTTATCCATTGCACGCATCATGGATTACCGCCACTATCTGACATCTTTTGATTTGGTTGTTTTTGGCCGCTCTTCCTGCTTCGCTCGTCGACATTGCTAACTTGATCTGATCTCTCTCTCTCTCTCTTTGTACATACGTCTTCCCCTCTCAAACATTTGACTGTAACAACTATCTTGTACACTCCTCGAAATTCCGAATCTTGCTTGCTCATCGCCTTGTACATCCCAAACACTGTAAAGAAATGTACTATTCACTTGTCTATATACACGAGCTTATCGTTACTTCTTCCTGGTGGTCCGCAGATCATGAAGAACGTGCTTCGGTGACTTAATTGATGTCCTTGGATTTACTGAGAGCAGTTTTGCAGAGCGTCCAACAGGATTGATTTCGGATAAGACAGTGTGGATCGAAGGATGAATGGCGAAGCAACTCATAATGTGTTTCTTTGACGGCGGCGATCCCTCAGGCTTCGTTTAATACCTCACTTTCAAGTGTGCACATGAGTACGAAACATGTGGGCTTGTATTGTTCTTCTGGTTGTGTCAACGCGTCAACGTCTTGGCACGACACCACAATGACGGCCTACCCTCCAGTATCGGTCGACGATATATCCCGTGGGCCTCTTTTACTTGGCGACATTGAACGTGGTATCAGCTCCATCTCATGTAGATGTGGGTTAATACCTAACGAGGATCCATGGTTCCCTGTGTATGTTATGCTGTCAGGCGATTCCACAAGTCAACAGGTAACTCAACTTACATCCTGACTCGTCCATCTGCCCACAGTACACGTACACGTCGCGGCCGTTAACACCATCGGCAATATCTCCCCCGATTACGCTCGCCCTGTCCTGTCGAGAAGTTGGAGTGTAAAGGTGCTTTGCTGTCCTGTCTAGTTGGAGCCTGGAGGCTAGAGGGCTGACATGAGATCCGGTGCATTCCCACTACCATGTGGGAAAGTACGCCAGTGCTGACAGAAGCAGAGCCATTAAATGGGGTGCATTGTCACATCCTGTGCATTTCGGGGGACACGTATTGAAGAATTTGCGTAAGGCTTCTGAAGGACTAGTGCATGTTTAGCACGAGGAACTGCAGGCTATCAATTCCGTTGTGCGAAAATGTCGGGGTCACCGTCAATCGTGCAGTGTCTAGCTGTCGATAGATGTTGAGTCTGGAGTGCATGGGTCAGGACAGATCCGGCGTGTTGGCTGCATGGATAAGCTACTAGTACATTTACTATTGCATATAATACGATCATCACTGCTTCCTTGAGAGTGGGGCTATGGTTTTTGGAGCACAAGGGGTGCCGGATTGCAAATAGACCGTCTAGCAGTATATCCTCGATTGCTCATTGTGTTCAGCGAGCAGCATGCCGTGAGGGCATCGGTAGATTGCTCGAGGCTGTTGGTTAAGCTTTGGGCGTTTGATCTGATGATCATCTTAGATACAGGGAGAACTCAGGAATGGCATGGCCGTCCCCGCCTCTATGATGTGTATCTTGTAGGTATTTCTTTCCATAGAACTGCCTCGTTTTCCCAGCGTTTATTTGACGGACGCAGTACTAACGTATTAGGCAGAGCCACAATATTTTGACGGACAATCCGAGATGGAAGGAGTCAAGACGACCCTTTCATTCGGGAAGCAAAAAATCCTTCTCTGTCATGTTAACATTTTGGGATTTACCTCCTGATTCCTCGCCAGCGAGAAGCGAGATTTAAGTACCAGTGGCGCACCAGACAGAATGTGCTGTATGTTGTAAAAGACTCAAATGGGGAAACCCATGGCGGAACGTGCAGAAGAAAGCTTGACTAGTGTAGAAGAGAAGGTTAAACGCGGGCCGTCCCGGGTGCGCCCAAAGCGATGACAAGAATGGATACTAAAGTTGGGAGTGATATGGCATGTCGTCTATATCGTCTACTACAGCACGTTTCATAACGATAGACCGCTTGAGCTCTCTCGTGTTTAGTTGTTTGGTCAGTGATGCCCGCCTGCCGTCCGCGGCGGAGCATCTATGGAAATGAGTTCAATTTGTGCACAAGATTGTGAATAGACGACAACGCATTCTCAATGGCTTTGAATTAGTGTTGATATAGACTTGAAAAATAATGTGTGCAGGAGTTGGCGAAAACAGCAGGACTCAGCCGCAGAGCTCGTTGAGGCGG
>JABAJV010008842.1:0-15183 GCA_018854895.1 Tricholoma furcatifolium | reverse complement strand
TTAAGCAATTATCAACGATGGAGATACACCTTACACAAATCTATATTTCCCAAGTTTCCATATCTTTTCTGCACAAGAATCGGCCAAAAATCGAAGCTTTTTATCATCACTGAGATGAGCAGGTGCGTCATTGACTATTGATGACACACTGACACGAGCATCAAGTGAAACCACATCCTCGGCCTCCACAAATATCGCAAGAGAATCAAGAAAATTTTCAAGATTCATGACGGGAAGATTGAGAAGCGCCTCAGTGTCACCTTCATCAATAGATTCAGTGTTCGTGTTTTCTTTGTTGCTTTGGTGGGCTTTCTTCTTTTCGGCAGCACGGTGCTTCTCCTTGTTCAAGCATGAAATACACGTTTTCGAAAAACCATCACGCGATCCCTGAAAGTGCGAGGCATCGAGAGGTAGTGCATGTTTGCATCCAGAACACATCCGATTGTCCAATGCCATAGATAGACGCCCACGGTAAAGGAAATCTGATGAGTCTTGACAGCTTTGACAGGTTGACGTGATACTGGAAGGGGGAAAAAAACACGAAATCTAATTGTAGATATTCCTCCATTGAGAAAACAGAGATATCTATGCGACGATGATGGTGATATACGGCAAGGCCATGTATGTTTTTCCGTCATCGGAAATCTCCGTAACTCACGTGTTTCCAAGAACCTGCTGGGTCAATAGCGTTCTTTGATTTGGAGTCCATCAACCCATCGGAGTCGCTTTGAGTATGAACACGGCAATTTGCGGCCCACCCATTCCGACCATCATCTCGCCAGGCTTGTCGCGCTGTGCTCCTGCAACGATGACGCGCCCCCGTTTACTCATAATGCATATAATGCCTCACTTTGTTCTTCAACGTTTCCCGGCGACCTATCGTTGAATTGAGCATGCGAGCTACGCCTAGTGATCGTGAGACCATTATTGCACGGTCCCCTGGCAGTCAGTCCTCCTGCCTTCACACCCTAACAGTGTATATGATAGAATCCAAGCATTCCTGTGTATTCCCGTGCCATTTCGAACAGCTCGGTGCATGGAGCAGTAATAACTGTCCCGATCCAGGCAGGCCAATCGACAACTCCACCATGCCAGCTCTGCTTTATCTCATCCGTCATCCGTTCACGCTTCTATCGCTCTAGTACATCCCACCGTTAACTTATTTGTTCATCCCTGTCAAGCCTTTCCTTTCTCGGATACTTGGACGAAAATATTGTTAGTGTGCACATACACAGCAGCCCGGCCTTGAGGGGGCGAGTACTGGTAGTTCAGCGCAGGTGAGCATACCATGCGAATGTTTGTTATCCAGCAGCGAGTCCGAGGTGGGGTTAGACGTTGCGAGTGCCTGGTGATGCGAAGGATGGGAAGGCGCTTTTAGAGGGAAGACTCGCAGGACCGCCGCGGCGGGTTGCTGCAGCTTGCAATGGACCTCGGGGTGGGGAAGGAGTCCCTGGCCTGCGTAGGGACCTCTGGGGCTGGCATCTGCTGTTTGGGTAATGGTCAACCCGCCATTCGCGTTCAACCTCATGTGTACACGATTCATCGACCGATACTGGATACAACATTTTATCACTACGCTCAACATCGGTGATGCTCACGTTGAATGCGTGCCCTCGACATACGAGTCCACAGGCCCCTTCCCTCTTCTGCGATGGAACTTTGCCCACATCCTCGCCATGCACGTCCGCACTGCAAAAAGAAAATAGCACGTTCGTAAACTTGATCATGTGCTGCTGGAGCTCATGATCATCACTCATAGATAGACATCGAGCGCAATACTCTCGTTGCCCTCGATGGTAGCCAACGGTACCGAGCCTTTGTATCACATGCAAGCATCGACAGCAACGCTTTGTCCCTAGTGTCCTACTTGCTTGATCTCCTGAGCAATTCGAAGTGCTCAGGATCCCAGGTATGTCATGCTGCCCTTGAGGTTCGGATTACAACTAATTGGCTTCAGTGATCGGGGATGTAGAATCTAATGAGGTTGGCGGCGTTGTCGTCCTGGTTCTCACCCCATTGCTTACTGACCGCCTTGGTCGTCGACAGGATCACTTTCAGAGGTCTCCTTGGTGCGCGTTGCAGGCTGGCCCCCAGCGTTATAGGTTCCTACCACTTACCGGGTTAGAAACCATGCATCTTTTGACGCGGTAACCCAACCAGATATTTTCTGGCACACGACATCGGTGTGCATGGCAATTGTACTCGGGATATTATTAATCTAGGCCTCACTTGTTGGACATTCATCAATTCCTCGCGTTCCGCCGTGCCGCGCTGCTCTTCAACTCATTAGTCGGTCGATAGGCCGCATCACCAACGTCGGGTAGATCTATCATACGAGAGCTACCGCGCCTTTATCTTGCTTGAAGGAATGAAGTCCCATTTGTGTATTTGTCTTCCCCGACTTGACATACCTCACATCAGAGGAGCTTGCGTTCTGTGAGTAAATCTTCCTTTTACCATCATGAGGGGGAAACATAGGGATTGATGAGATATTCCTGCGATACAGTGTACGAAGATGATACGAGCGTTTAACAAAGGAAGCCGTATTCTGGAGCCGGTGTTCTCGCCGCAGGGTCAGAGAGGTAAATTAACAAATCCGTTGCGCAGATCTTCGAATTCATTCATTCTGAATATTTCACTGACACGGTGCATGGATAAATTGAGTCCAAACAATTGATATACAATTACGAATCACTCTGCGTAGCGCGTTTCAAGTCTCTTATCAGTTGGGGGTCTTCAAAAGGGAGACTACAACAATAGCATCATCGGCGTTTATGGTGCCAGCTTCGTCGGCGAAGAACAGCTACGAACCAATGTTAAACGACGAGTTTTGCTTATAATCGATCATGGCCTTACGAATACGAATTTGTTGCCAGGGTGGACAGGATCATCAACCTATGAGGATAACCTCTGTCAGTAACGAACCCGCGTGGCGTCTTGTTGATGAAAAGACATACGGTCATTGTTTGAACGAGGGCAGATTGCTTATTGCCATTCTTGACAAATACAAAGAGCTGTCTGCCATCCTTTCCCGCAATCTTGATGGGTGGATCGCCTTTAGGAGGGACAAATGGATTGGCACCCTCGCCATACAAGTAGAACGTCTCCGCAGGTTTATTGTTGTCAACAACCTGGGCAATGACTTGCTTCTCTGTGCTGGATCCAGATTGCTGTAGCACGATAATCAGTAACCCTGATCGATATTTTGTAAAGCGGAGGAGGAAGAACATACACCGGTGACAAGAGCTGTAACGCCCGCATCAAGAGGAACGATGTTGCCCATGTTTAACTTGTAGTACTTGTTGTCGATATGCAATGGAATGCAGTTAATTCGTTCCTAGTACGTGTCTTTATACACTTTGAAATCGGTTCGACCAAATGTGTCTCATTCCCTGTGTCCGGAATCGAAAAACGCCTGGTACAAAGTAAAGTGAAAGAGCGTGTCATCAGACTGCCTCATTGCAGATCGAGTTGCAAGTGAATACGTTGACGTGAGAACAGGTGAATCTCCGATCCTAACGTTCATTCTAACCGTCCTTGGGCATTCGGAAAAGATCTCGCTGCTGTGAATGGAGTCGAGTGACGGCCCGGGTGTCGAGGCCCTAGGGTTGTAATCGGCCGTGATAGAGATATTCTGGATTCATTGCGAATTAGATGGAAGAAATACACTGACCAGAAGCTCAGAGCGGGCGCAATCCGTAACAAAGTTGAAAGAAAAGCAATGATCAGCAACTGTCCCAGCCCATAACTTGAAGTAGTAAGACTATCATCATGATAATTAGCAATCTGTTTCCTAATTATTGAATCCTCACCGCACCTGTTCGCTACCTTTCCTTGTAGTTCATCGACTACCGTACATCGATCTGTCATCATGGGGTTTTGACTTGCGCAATGGAAGCTTGCAGTTCCAAATGCCACGAATCCGAGTTCCTAATTCATTGTTGCATCTGAAATTTTCTAACTCGTTTTGTGTAGGCATGACCAAGTATATGTGTTTCTGAAGAAGTATCCTGGCGAACTTTCTGTTGACACTTGCCACAGGGATTTGTTCATCGCCGGACAAATCTGAATTGCTTCTCCGCATCTATCATGATTAATTAGTTATTCTCGTGAGCCTTCCATGTCGAAAAATGTATCAGGTGTTGTTTTATCGCTGGATAGATCATAGCTTCAGTCAGTCACCTCATGGCGGTGCAAAAATTGCGGTACGGGTCAAGAGACTTGACTGCGGAACTTTACATAGTGTCTGAGCGTTCATGTGGCACACCAAAAACGTATTGGAGAATATACCATTATATGTGCCACACCGTAACCCTTCGAACGTTTACAGCAGCTAAGATTTCTTTACGTCAGAACATGATTACACCAAGTTCCTTTCCTGGCGCAACACCACCTCCAGACTGCATGCCCGACAGTACGGCTGTTCTCCAATTGTAGAGATAATAGTTCAACCTGCCGTTTCCTTCGTTGAACTACACAACAGATCTGAGTTTTTGTTCAACCCACACAGACGAGCGCTGGATGGCATACCTTGAGATCGTTAAGAATGGTCATATTATCCATGATTGTCAAGGCATGGACAACATCGAAGTTAGCCTGCTTTGCTACAACTAGCGCATCCCCTATCAAAGCCTTGAGGCGCAGTTTCAGCTGTCCATTCTCTTCAGCACCATGTACGAATGCTGCCTCTGTGGCGTAGTAGTATAGGTATGCATCATTGACGACTGAATACTTTGCGTTGTTGTCCACCGTCAATGGTAAGGAAAAGAACGAAAAGAAATCGGTAATCTTGTGTGTAGCTGGGTCCTAAAATTGCGTTGTCCTCAGCGTGTCGGTAACTGTAAAGATAACTGAAGTGTTCAAACCTCGACAACGTAAGTCCAAACCACCTGACCCAGCTTCTTACCAGCCCCGCCATCACCAACTGCACCAGTACCAATTCCACGCAAAAGATGATGTTCTACTTCTTCCACACTGAATAGTACTGAAAGCTCAAATCTTCGCATGTATCGTGTAAACAGATCGGCAACCGATATTACATCGCGAGCCTCCATTTCGCGTAGCCCAGGAAGAGTATAAACGTTGGATACTTGGTTGATACGAATCATTCGTGCGACAGTCATGCCGCGGGGCACAACAGTAAATTTGACATCGACGAGTTTCGGAACGTTCAACAGGCGTGTGTGATAGCTAGGAACTTGAATATAAGCCATTCAAAAGATAACATGAGGTTAGACGTACCGACAGACAGCCACGGGTGTAGGAATTGTAACACCAGCAGTGTATATAGCACCGAAAACGCCTTTCAACGCGACTCGTCGTGTGATTTCTTTGATCAAAACTGGAGCTAAGCGTTTGGACCGAAGTTTCTTGTGTACGCAGAGGAAGTTGATCTCGGCAGCTTGCAGTTGGCTGATAGTGACAGCGAAACATTAATCTTCGAATAGCTTCTAAACTTACACTACACTCACTTTTGGCGGACTTGGAGTTTGACCGGAACACCAGAGATAAATGCGACCAACTTTTTGTTGGACAAAACACGGACTCCCAAATGCCAGTCCTTGTGATATCCAGGAGGTTTCAATGCCCTTAGGAATGTTAGTAGATTGGTAAATCAGAAAAAGACACTAGGTCGTACCACTGAAGAAAGTCTGAACTATAATCAAACCGGAAATCGGCTTCCTTGCTTTCAACGTAGTTGCGTGACAACAAATCATAGACCTCCTTAACCTGAGGTGGGGGAGTCTGTGTTATAGTGTGAAGATACGACTTGTGATAGGCTCACCTGCGTAGGGTCATTGAGATCAAGGATTGACCATTCAAACTCTTTCGGCAAGAAAGACGGTTCGGGACGTATCTCCATCGTTGCAGGAGACTCGATGTATCCATCTTCACTGAACGATTCCTCTCCTAAAACATGCATGTCGTTAATGACCAACTATTGAGTTTGCGAAGCTTGAACTTACCCGGCTGTGGCACCAGCTGCGTCCTCCAAAACTTAACAAAATGAGAAGTTTTGAATCATAGAGGCGTAGTGAGTAGTTTACCTTGTGTTCCGAGCCATTCGTGATCAAAGGTGAAAGTCTCATTTGTCGGTTTCGCAGTGTACGGCCAGTGCTTGATGACGATGCGCCTTTGTCTACAGAAGCAATGAAAAGCCTTTGGGGCACAAAAAAACCGTCAAACCAGGTTGGTGAGAGATAACAAAAGAAAGTTGGGCACTAGATCTTGTGTAGACTAGGACAAATTGAGAACTGTCACCGGCGATGAAAAAACACCTTGTACAAATTGTCAATAAAGAAGCCTCCGTGGATGTTGATGTGCTGAGCCGCAGCACGGGCCCATAGAGTTGGATGAGATTGTACAAAACGAGGTAGCCACAGGTGGAGTAGGACTGAATATAGCTCTGAGATTTGTCAAAGACGGTAGACCCTTGAAGCTTCCATTGAACCAGCCACAGAAACTATGGACTAGTGGAATTCAATGAGATCTGTCCGGCGATACTGAAACACCTTGTACAAAGTGTAAACCGAGAAGCAGTTGGAGAATTGGGCACGCTAGAAGGCGATACGGCAGAGATGGCCAGCTGAAATTTGATCAAAGATAAAGATGTGAAAGACAATGATCAATCAGTTCGGGGTGATCCGCCGATGGAACATATCAATTTGTTTGTGGTTCGAGGCTTCGTTCGAGCTTTGCCACTCGAATCCTGCATATCTTCGATTCTCAATTCCATCTACAACAGCCCTGTAAAGAAACCAATGGAGTTGTCGACTTGTGTACACTCTTTTTATGGTCTAATTGAACGTCTCTTTGCTGACTGAGCGAGGCCCTCGCCTCAATCATCAGTACATATCTTGGCCAGGGATAGTCAAGTGTGTTTATACACCCCGACACGACCTTTCTTGATATTCTTGTGCGTCTTCTTTAGCTTCTTGTGGCGCCACTCTGACCGTTTGCACCGGGTTTTCTCCCTGGCATCAAGATCTACCTGCTCTCACGCTGACATGTCGACCTGCACCACTGTGCGCCATGAGGCAGTCTTATGACATGCCTTCGTACTTCACTTTGTACCAGGCGCTTTCTTGATCCCGGACACAAGGAATTAGACACATTTGGTCGAACCGATTTCAAGGTCAGTATAAAGACACGTACTGATCTAGGACCAGCATTCCAAAACACAAACCACTGCATACCGATATTGCTACAGATTGAATAGTATGGGCAACGATATCATCCTCAACAAAGGCCTTACAGCGTATGTGACTGGCGTACGTCCTTTTTCTTCAGTTGCCTCAGGCGAGATAACCATACTTATTACCGCGCTATATGTCGTGCGACAGAAATCCATATCCGACACTAAGAAGGAGGTGATCGTCCAGGTCTTTGACAACGATCAGGCCTCGGAGACCTTTTATCTCTACGGGCAGGGCGAGAATCCGTTTCTCCCGCCCAAAGGCGACCCGCCTGTGAAGATTCAAGGCCAAGGCCAAGACGAAAGGCGTGTCGTCGTGTTGGTTAGGAATGGCGACAAGTTGTCCACCCTTGTCAAATCAGCGATTGTAAGTCCTGTCCCGTCAACATGTTATTATATGAGACAGTCGTTCATTGACAACGTCTGCGTCTCTCTGTACTCACAGACGAAGGACCCCATCAATCCAGACAACGTATTCATATTTGTAAGGATTCCCATTCCATTCGTGTCAAGTCGACGACGAGGTCGCCTGATTAAATTCGATTTTTTGCTGCGTAGCTCTTTGAATCCGATCAACCTACCCCCCCGAGCCTTAACGACGCTCTCGCGGTCATCTACGTCGTAAAGAACTAGTTTGAAGTGTTTGAACATCAGTGTTGTAATCATTCAGATTCAAGATTGTACTATGTACAGTATTCTGGCATCTTATTAAGAAAAGTGGATGGAAAAAAAAAAAAAAGCAAGAAAGAACGAACGAACGAAAGAAAGTGGGAATATGGAGAATCAGCTGTGGCGTAGTATGCAGAAAGAGCTTTCGCAAGTGCAACACACTCGATGTAGAACGAGCTCGCGAACGATAGCACAAGTTGCATCTTTACGCAAGACAACCTGTGTTTTTGCCAATTCGGCCGGTTCCTCGTATTCGTCTCTTTTACCTTGCACTGTGCTCGAGAGCAATGCCGCAATAATACTCGAGTCCCGGGCCTCTATAGAATCTGTCTGCCGTCCCCAATTAAAAGGTTGCATGCCATTCAAGTTGTCCAATGTAGCGGCGGACCCGGGCTCCGTCAGCCGTCAGCCGCTGGGCGACGTTGCGAAGGAATTCGGGAATCGGGAATCGGGTTCACTGGCAGATCCGACAGAATAGAATGCCAACTTGGCCCGGCGCCGGAAGAGGGTGTTGAAGACATCCACTCATGGTGGAACGACGGAACTTTGGAATACTAGTCTCGATTGAAAGGTGGTGGATGAACCGAACGTCAAGTCAAGGTGGCTGTTTAATACCCGTCTGAATCTGAATCCTCCGGCGAAAACGTGCACGTGGGCCGTGGAGCGCGAAGCAAAGGCATGGTAGGTAGCCTGAGGTTTATGCCATAGCCCATGGCAGCGCGCGTATACGTATGTGTCACCCCCGGCCCTTAGACTGGGCCGTCCGAGTGGGCAAGCAGACTCGGAAATCTTCAAAGGAGGTCAAAAAAAAAAAAAAAAAAAAAGAGAATATCGATTTCTTATAATATTAATATATTTTGTCCGGTCGGCCGTACGCGTATCGTGGACTCTGGAGGGTGCCGGTGCGAGCCTCCTGGCGGCCCACCAAGCACGACCGTAGGCACAGGGACCTGGGCCTAGTAAGTCGGTCCACCGTCCACACTGGCTGGCTGGCTGGCAGGTGCGTGTTTCCATCGCTCAGTTGTCCAACTCCAGAGGTGATCACTGGAGGCTCCAGATATAAGTATTCTGCTGTCGCCCGTCAAGCATAATACTGTCTAGTAAAAGTGGGACTTTGGCCGTGGAGAGGATCTCATCTCGGCTCGGGGTCACGGTTGGCGGTCGCCGGTGGGAAGTGACTGGCGTGGACACTGTATGTAGGTAGGGGTATAGGCGCCAGCTACGAAACTAAGCTACGACACCGGTGAATGCGAGAGGAAATTAAACAAACATCCAATGGACTCCGAGTCGCCCTGGGGTGTTCTCTCCAGATATATAGTTTCCGATGTTCCAAGGTAATTTAGTGTGTGCGAGCCAAAGTTCATATGATGCCGTGAGCGCATGATGGAGCGTTGGTGCCAGTCTCTAGGAAGCCAAAGTGCTGGTGTGCCAGAGGGTCTGGTGTATAGCATGGGAGAAACGCAACGAATAGAGTTTGTTACGTAATCGAACCACTTGCTAAAGAGCCATCATCATCATGGAGGAAACGACGTTGCCGAGTGGCCAGCCCATTGTTTCGCGTGAAAAGGTGGGGATTTGCGGTGGTGTGGTTAGGGTGTATGCTAACTGCAATACAGACAGCGCCGTTCCTCATCCGGACGTTTGTGAAGATTGGGAATTTCCACAGATTGAGTTTGTTTGAGGATGGGACGCTGCCTACGACGGACGAGCAGCAGCTGTTCATGTGGTGCGTCCGCCGCACGTAGGGTGTATCATTACCATTAGGGCTAACAAATAACAGGAAAGACGCAACACTACGAGAAGTACTAACAGGGCTCCGCAACACCGCACCACACGTCGCAGAATACCGACACCCGCTCGCGCGCTTCTCCTTTCGGACGGTGTACGCCGACTCGCTAGCGAAGGGGCGCTTTGCGCAGAAGGACCTGGGGATGGTGTACTCGCGCGACATCCTCGGGGAGCCGGGGGCGCTGGATGCGCGCGCGCCGCGGTTCGACTGGGAGGGCGAGGGCGAGGGCGGGCCGTCGAAGGAGGAGCGGACGCTGGATGAGCTGAGGTTCGTCGCGGGGGATTATTTGCTGGTTGCTGTGTTGTTGCCGAAGAGCGTTAGCGCGCCGACGGAGGTTGCGCCCAAGGCTAGCGTTGCGAATAATGGGTGGCGTGGTGGGGCTGGGGCTGGTGCTGGGGCGGGCGCTGGGCCTGGGCCTGGTGCGGGTGCAGTGGGGAGGGGAGGGGGACACTGGAGGGGGGACTCGAGTGGGCGTGGTGGGCGTGGTAGAGAGCGACGAGGAGGTGGTGGACGACGGTCTATGTCGCGATCTCGTAGTCCCCCACCAGCACGCAAAAATCGATATTAAATAAATAATAGACAATGATTGCTTTGTCATCATTTGTATGGTCTGACCACGACTACGATGGTCGAGTATGTCTACGCTCTCCACGACTTTCTGCCAGAACACGAAGACGAAGTGTCGTTCCATGCCGGCGAACGTGTAGAAGTCGTTGAAAAGGATGATTTGTACGGCGACGGATGGTGGAAGGCATGTTTCTGAATTTCACTTATCATACTCCATTCTTATCCACCATGCTACAGGGACGAAACCTTTCAGGCCAAGTTGGTCTCTTTCCCCAGAGCTACACCACCTCCGCACCACCACAACAACCACAACCAGAAATGCACATCATCGCCCCCATTCCCGCAGCACCAACCGCCTCATCCATCCTCCTCTCTCAGGAATCCTCATCCCCAGTCGACTCAGAACAGGCAACACACACACGCACCCTGTCCAGCGGCGAGCAGGTCATGCAGGCGACGCTCACCGACGTCCAGCAGGCCATCGAGCAGCTCGGGCGGCACCCGACGGTCGACACCCACGACGAGGCCCGCAGCTTTAGCTTTGCGAGCTCGCGCGGTGCCGAGACGGAGACCGACACCGACTACGATATAAGCGACGTCGACGGCGAGGGAAGTCCGAACGGCAACGGCAACGGCAACGCGAACGGCGAGTCGTGGCATAAAGGCGCACGCACCAAGCTCGCGGAAAAGGCGCGCAGGGCCGTCGAGGAGGCCGAGAAGCTCGAGGCTATCATGAATGGAGGCGCTGCGGCTGCGTCCGTGCGTGCTGCGCCCCCGATTGATGTGGAGCTCTCTGATGAGAGCGACGTCGAGGGCGAGGAGTTTACGTCGCATTCGAGTATCTTCCCCCGTGCGCATCCTAATATCGCCGAAGAGGAGGAGGAGGAGGCCGAGGAGGCCGAGACGGAAGAGGGGGCGCAGCACGTCCTCGCCCCCGCGCGGGACGAGGGGCAGCTGCAAACAGCCACTGCGAGACGCACGTCGTTCGAGCCCGTGTTTGCCCCAGCACCAGCACCGGCACCAGCACCAGCGCAGGAACCACCACAAGAACCCGAGCACGCACCTACACCTACACCCAACGCCGACGCCGACGCCGACCCCGCAGATGCCGGCGCGGGTGCCCATGCCAATGCCGACGCAGACGCAGACACCGAGCGCACGCCCTCGAAAAGGACCAGCGCGACCCACGTCAACCTCCCTGTCCCTGTCGCCGCCAACCCCGAGCGCTACCGCGAGTCCCTCATCGCGCTCCCCTCGCCCACGGGCACCGGGTCCTTCCCCGCGTCCCCCGCCCCTGGTGCGTCGCGCCACGATAGCGTCGCGTCGTTTGGGTCTGCTGGCGGGCGCGCGCTGCTTGGGTTCGTGCAGGAGAGTGAGAACGGGGACGCTGTTGCTGGGGGTGGAGAGAATGGGGTTACCAACGAGGACGCAAAGGATAAGGAGAGACAGGGACAGGAGGAGGGAAAGGAGAGCAACAGAGAGAAGAAACACCCGTCGGAGTGGGAGCTCCCCGACGTGATCGACTGGCTCAAGTCCCGCGGGTTCGACCAGGACGTGTGTGACAAGTTCACCGGTGCGTACTAAACCCCCTTATGTCCCCAAAACCCCAACCCATACTAACCCCGCGCAACAACAGAACAAGAAATAACAGGCGACGTCCTCCTCGAGCTCGACGCCGCGCTCCTCAAGACCGAGCTGGGGATCATGGCGTTCGGGAAACGCGTGCGCATCGCTAACGCCATCGCGGAGCTCCGGCGCCCGCCCTCGGTCGTGTACGCGTACCCGCACGCGCCTTCTTCACCCGGTGGTGGGGGCGGGCAGTCGTACCAGAATTCCCCGCTGGGCTTGTCCAGCAGTGGGTCGATTTTGGGGGCGCAGCAAGCGCAGGGGCAGGGACAAGGGCATGGGAGGGCGGCGTCGCAGGCGTACTCCCAGCGGTCGTTCCCCGGCTCTACTGGGTCTCCTGCTGCCCCGCCGGGGTACCCCATCGACGGCCTCCCGCAGGCACAGACCTACCAGCAGCTGCAGCTGCAGGTGGGGCAGGTGTGGCCGCTGCCGTCTGAGAGTGCCATGAACGGCCACCGGCCGGCGCATTTGATGCTCTCGCCTGCGAGTGATGGGGCGCTGAAGGCGACGGCGTTCGCGGGGGCTATGGGCGCTGTGATCGGTGCGGGCGGGGGTGCGGGCGGGGGTGTGGGTGGGAGGGATGAGGAGGGCGAGGAGGATAGGGGCGTTGCGAGCGAGGTGCGTAACGTTTCTTCTGTTTTATTTTTCTGGAGGGGACGCGCTGACATACCGGACATAAAATAATCTAGAGCGAGGCGCTCCCCCCGTCCCAGAGCAGCTCCATGCGCCGCAGGCTCTTCGGCCGCTCGTACGACTCCACGACGAGCTCGCGCTCGCGCTCAAGGCTCGATTCGACGTCGAGGCATTCGAAGGACGGGTCCGTGTCCGTGTCGGTTGCCCCGTCGCTTGCGGCGTCGGCGTCGCCCGTCGTGGCGGAGTACAAAGACAAAGACAAGGAGAAGGCAGATGCGGGTGAGAAGGACAAGGAGAAAGACGAGAAGGATAAAGAGAAGGACAAGGGGGAGAAGAAGGAGAAAGAGAAGGTGGAGAAGAGGGAGAAGCGGCCGTCGTCTAAGCGCGGCTCGGACGGGTCGGGAGGCGCGGGCGATAGGTTGAGTATATTCGGGGGTGCGTTCGCTGTGGCCGGGAGCTTGGGGAAGGGGCGCAAGCCGCCGCCGAGGTACGCTGGGTACGTCCTTGCCCCGTTTTCTTGTTTCTACCTACACTTACCCATTCATTCAACCCACTCTCCTCCAGCGCAATCGACGAAACCCCCAACGAAAAGCCCGAAAAGGCCTCGCACCACGCCTTGTCGCCGCATTCGATATTCACGCTCCCCCGGCTGACGAGCACGTCGCGCAAGTCTTCTGGCAACGCCAACGCCAACGCCAACGCCAACAGCGCGTCGTCTACCCCGCTTTCGGCGTTCTCCACCCCCGCGGGGACGCCCAAGGTCGGCTCGCGCACCGTGAGCACCACCAGCACCCTCCGCGACACCCCCCGGGACCGAGACCGGGACTCCACCGCGCCCAACACGCTGCGCAAACGCACCTCCTCCGCGCCCGCGCCCCAGTCTGCCGCCGCTGCTGCGACGGCGGCGGCTGTGGCGGCGACGGGGGTGAAGCAGGGGCAGAGCATCCTGGAGCAGATCGGCGACGCGGATTATAGCGGGTGGATGCGCAAGAAGGGGGATCGGTATAATAGTTGGAAGTTGAGGTATTTTGTGCTCAAGGGGGCGGATTTGTATTGGTTGAGGAGTAATAGTCCTGCTGTGCGTCTCGTTTCTCTTTCTCCATCCCTCTCTCTCTGTCTCTGTCTCTCCCTCTCTTTTCCTCCTCCGTTCGTTTTATGCGCGAGTGCTGATGGTGTTGTGGGTGGACAGGAAACGAAGATCAAGGGGTACATCAATATCATGGGGTACAAGGTCACCGTGGACGAGAATGTTAATCCTGGGCGGTACGGCTTCAGGATCGACCATGATAGCGACAAGACGCACTATTTCAGCTCGGACGAGAAGGGCGTTATCCGGGATTGGATGAAGGCGATCATGAAGGCGACGATAGGGCGGGACTATTCGAGTGAGTGTGCCCCCCCTCCATGTATGCGCGCGATGGAGGCTAACTATAACTAACCCCTTGCAGAACCCGTCATCTCGTCCTGCAACATCCCCACGATCCCGCTCATGGTCGCACAAGCGATGAACCCCGCCCCGCGCCCGCCGTCTCCCACCGCGCGCGCGGCGACGCAGAAGGCCCTCCGCCGCGAAAACACGAACCAGCTCTCGACGAGGGACGCGCGGATCCTCATGGGCCTGCCGTCGTCTGCTGCAGCGGGAGCGGGCGCGGGCGAGGGCGAAGGCGACGGGCGGAAGAGGGTGCTCGAGGAAGTGTTCACCAGCGAGACGGTCGGTGCGCCGCTGGAGGGGCCCATGACGCCGAGGTCGCCCGTGACGCCCATATCCCCGCCTGCGTCAGCGTCCTTGCCAGCGTCAGCATCGGTGCCGGCGCCGGCACGCCCGTCGCGCGAGATGCGCCGCTCGATGTCGGTGAGGACCGCGACGGCCGCTACTACCAACTCGGAGGAAACGGCGCTTATTGAGTGGGCGAACTCGCATCTGCCCATGTCGTTGCAGATGCAAACTTCTTCTTCTACGTCTGCGCCACTCTGCGGCGGCCTCGAGCTCCTGCGCGTCGCGGAGTCCATCAAGGGCAAGCCCGTGTCCCCACCCGTGCTGGACAGCGAGTTCCCCTCCGGCCCGACGGACGACAAGCTCGAGGGGCTGTTTAAGCTGTTCGACTTTATGCTCGACAACGACGTCAAGCTGGGCGCGGTGAGCATTAATGATGTGCGGCAGGGGAAGCGGGAGAAGATCCTGCAGCTGCTGAAGGCGCTGCGGACGTGGGAGGATAAGAGGCGCGCGTTGGCGAGCTCACTCGGCACGGCGAGTTCGGTGCAGTCGGGGGCGTTTATGGCGCCCGTTGGGGTCGCGGTGCAGTGGTGATTGGGTTAAAGTTTGAGTTATGAGTTTGGCTTTGACGTTTTTGGTGTGTTTTTCTGAGTTCCTGTCCTTTCAGTTGCTTCATATGTGCATCCTATATTGCATGTCCTTTCCTTACTGTTTTTCATCATCTTCTGACCGTGTCTGTCTGCATTGATATTTATCTATCTACCCAGCACTTTCCTTGTTTGTGTTCTGTTTAACCTTTTTTTTGCGGTCTGGAGGGATGTATATAGCTATTATGTTGTGTGGTTATCTACTTTTTCGTCGAAATCTAGACCAAACAAGTCTCCCTCTTCCCCCACAGTTCGAAGCCTCGTGGTTGCGAAACAGTGACTGCGCTTATGGCATTAATGGGTTATAAGACTTGACAATAAATTAACATGGTATCCTAGTCTA